>KN837124.1:435471-466793 GCA_000827215.1 Sphaerobolus stellatus SS14 | reverse complement strand
ATCTAACATATCAGCTGACCACAGTTATTGGCAGAGCTATGGATTTTCATTCATCCACCAGTTCATGCTAATCAGCATGAACTGGTAGATGCCAGAGTCCTCTTTCATTGGGCGCTTAATTTCATGCAACTTGACATGAATTTAAGCACCCAAAGTTAACTCTATTGGATCTCTCAAATGCAAACTAAATATATCTATTTGATAGTACACAAGAATTCAGCTGGTGACACAGTGAAGTCAATGGTTGAAAATATCTTTTTGCCGACTGCAGGAGCTGCGATGATGGCACCAAATTTTCCTGCATTACCGCTGAAACAAAATGACTCGTTAAAATTGCCTTTGGCAGGATAATAATATTTAGAACTTACCGCCCTCGTCAATGAGCATAGCGAATCCGTTCTCTCCATAGTTAGTGAGTAAATGCTTGTTGATATTATGAGCTCCCTGAATACAATTAAAATGTTTTAATCCATCAGGAACTCATGAATAAATAGAATTAGGCGCACAAAGAGCCCACTAGCTTCCTCGTCGAAACCCAAGGTGAGAAAGACACTTCACTTAGGCTTAAAACCTTTTTCCAGGAGTGTTTCAATGGTAGATCTGGAAAACAGGAATTCCGCACATTATGGTAGATATTAACCCACCTACATGATTGAAATTAGTCCGCTCTTATTGTCTCGAAATATCCCGAGTAAGGTGGATGAACCCATTGGTCAACTGTCCTAGGATCCACGGGAACAATGTCTGCCATACATCAGTAAATTGTCCAGACCCTGGTATATCCTGGCACATATCCGAGATTTCCACCAGTCTGTGATCACCAGCCACAGGAGTATAAGTGCAGGCCTGGTTGTAGCAGATGGGGGGATAATCTGTCATGAGGGTACATCCGACCTCGGCGCTAGTTACAGGCGACCGGATTTGTTGTTTATATCTCATGGTGGTGGTGACTGACTTGGGTTGGCGGGAGTATGACAGGGTTGGTGCGATGAGCATTGCCCTTGAGGATTTAATCCCCGCCTGGGTATAATATATCTTCTCGGGCATTGATATACTGACCCGTTGGGAGATAAGGCAGGGTGAGGGGGATTCCCCATAGTGGTCATGCATTGGTGTTGCCTGGGGAACGTCAGCCAAGGGCTTGGATGTTGGCGGTTTATGCCAGCAGGTATTACATTCCTGTTATTTAGGCAGGTGCATGCACTATGGAGTTGTTTAAACTATAGGTATTTGTTTAAATGCTAATATATTGAGTTAACGATGAAATAATGTTAGCTTCTATGAACACAATATTGGAATTACGTCACATTTCTATCTCCGACACTTGGTTTTTCATCTCACCTCATACACATTCTGCCCACACACACGTTGACCTATAATTCACTTTGTCTCAACTGTTGTGGAGGTTTTTCGGGATAAATATATTATGTCTGTGGGTTTAGCTGAAGCCAGGCCGAAACCGCGGCAACACTAGGTTTAGCTAGGCATTGCAATAATAGTATTTACAAGACGTACTGTGATATGTTAAAGCACCCTGAAGCAGTGGCTGTCACTCAAACTTAGATGAATGAATAGTGCCCCATCCTCCTATAAACCCATGCAGAGCTCAAAACTCTATAGTCGACAATCATACTGGCTGGAGGTTTAGCTGGGAATGAATAATTTACTGAATGGAGAGAGAATATTGAAAAATGCTCACTGTTGAAATTATTACATCTGTAACATTCACTGCTACAAACTAATGCAGGCCTCAAGGCTCGTCATGCCCAGTTAATGGGCATGAGTAGGTAACTTAGCTCTATTATCTCTCCTTTTGTAACGTGACCCACCCTCCTGCTAGTGGCTGCAGGTCTAGCCAGGGAGAAGACACATTTCCCAAAGGAGAGAGAGAAGATATATACGCTCACCATTGATAACTCACCTTTATAACACTCACTGCAATTAACACACACAGTGCACAATGAGGTGATTTAGCCTGCATGTTAGAGAAGTGAGCAATGCCTCATCCTCCTGGCTGAAGGTCTAGCCGGGGAGATAAGGCATTACCCACAGTATAGATAAAGGAGCAAGAGAGTCGCTCATTGTTGAATGACTTACCTTTATAGTACTCACCTCAGCAGCAGTGTTCAGGGCTCGATGAAGGAGTAGGTTGGCTTGAAACTTACACGAATGAGCAAAGTCCCGTCATCCTGACTAGAGGTCTAGTTGGGAAAAATGAGGAATTTACCGAATAGAGAGTGAACATATATCCGCTTACCATTGATAGGCTCACCTCTATATAATACTCACTGCTACAAACTCATGCAGCCTTCAAGGCTCACCATGACAGGTTAATGTGTGTGAGTGGCATGACTCGGCTCTATTCTCTCTCCCTTTGGTAAACGACCCATATTCCTGGCTGTAGGTCTAGCCGGGTACATGAGGGATTTACCAAAGGAAAATAACACAGAGTGAGCTGCTCACCGTTGAGCGACTCACCTTTATCCAAGTGAAAATGTCACCACCGGAGCGGTTGTTGATAGAAACTTAAGCAGTACTTACCGTTGCATATTATGCCATCAACGGTGAATGGCCTTACAATTTATATGTTAAAACCCACCTGACGAAGTGCAGCTCAATAATTTTAGACCACAAGTTATTCGTTCAGGAGAGTAAGTAAATTGCAGTAACAACCCCCACTATAGACCTGGCGACATGCTGACCTTTATAAGATCGGAGGCAAACTGCAAGCCTGCCTGAAAGATGGTAACTTTGGTTTGAATAGCTGATCGCTGCTTGTTCCCAACGACGCAAAATGGGACCAACGAATAGCTAAAGCCAAAGAACAGCTTAAGGCTTCGGTATGAAGAGAAAAGGGGCTGGGAGAAAAAGCTGAGGCAGATGAGGCATGTGTGGAAAGTGAAGCAAGATATAATGTATATCACATGATAAGACACGACACAGCCAACATATCACCTGACCATAGCTGAGATTGAAAATATTAATAGTTGATGCAAGATCGCACAACTTTTAGCGCTCGAAACTATTCTTATATAGTTTGCTGGATGGCAGTGCCAATCAGTGGCAGTATTTTCACAGCCGTCTTGGCCACCTAGGATGCATGCCGGGTATATACAATAATAGTGGGAGTGGGAGTAACGCGCGGGCGTGCGAGTGCGCGTGTGCACATGTGAGTGCATACGCGCTACATGTATTATATATACAAGAATGGAGCCAACGTTGATTTCATTGCTGGTGGAGCGAATCCTTCCTTTGCCGACTTTTACATTGCATTCGATTTGATGTGGATAAAATGTGTATCCCTGGAAGAATGGAAGAATCGAGGTGTGGAGCAGTGGAGTAACGGCAGATGGGGAAGATTGCTAAAGAGACTCGAGGAATGGGAAGCACCCAGAGATTAAGTCCTGCAAGCTAGTGTATGTGTGAGTTGGTCCATCGCTCCTACTAGTAGCTTGTAGGCTTTCTAATCGAGAAGCAATGCCTGTATACTCAACTTAGAATATTGCAAATAACATTTTTTGTCTTTTAAGATGTCTCACGTAGTAATATAGAGGGTGAATGATGTGGCTCATTTGCTTCATTTATGCAAAGTACGTCGTTGAGTTTGTAAAGATAGTTTCGCAGCACCCATATGTGATGTAATGATGGTGACTTTCCTTCCAAGGTTTCTTCTAGCAATGCGGCATGGACACTAACCGTGATAGGTGTATTATCTGTCCCCATTCTCACATCTACCTCAAGGCCTCCACCAAAGTCTTTGGCCCAGTGTGCAGGTTCAAGATCATGATTGCCAGCATAATCCAGTGGAGCTGACACATCAGTGTGTGGATGCTGCAATTGGTATGTTTGCTCTCCCGGGCTTGTACGTGCAGACTTCAGTATAAATGATCTCTGAGCGCTGAAATATCTCACCTTGATGTGCGGCGAGTAGGAGGGGCTTGAGATCCGAATCACTACCTTGCCAATTGTAGACCAGTCCATAGGTGTTGACCTTCGATAATGTGAGATTAGCATGGCTATTCTATATTCAGCAATTTAATTTCTGTGAATCTTTAGGCATCCTCATGTGAGCGGAAAAGCCTTGAGCAGATAGTCATGCAGTCAACCAAAGGTTTCCTAATGGGAGTCCTCTCCAATAGGTCCCATATCATCATAGGACTCCGTAGGCTCACGAACAGCCCCTCCAAGCCATTCAGCAGCACACAGCTTGTAGTCTTCTGTCTGGAGCAAATTGCCGACTTCCTTGTAGTATAAGCTACTATGGCCTGACAGGTTTAGACTGGAGGCAAAGCTTTGCGGCATCCTCCACAGATACGACATCCAGATCATGGAATCCCAGCTGAAGTTTGTGATGCAATAGAAAAGCATCTGTATAGCACAGTATACATTCCCAGAGTGATAATACTTTTCTGCAGATGCTTCTTCCACAAAACATTTGGGGTACGAGGATGAGCCAGTATAGGCAGGACGGACTTCTCTTTCAACTCCATTATGGTGGGCATTGGAAGGCAAGATAAGGTTCAATCATTAGCACAGGTTGCCATTCACCCAGACAATACGCAGGAACTTTTGATTATGTAAAATCTTATGTCAGCATTTTACGGTTTTGTGTTAAATATATAGATATTGACCTATACTAAATGTGAATACTAAATTAAATTAAAGCTGTCAAAAGGGTACATTAGACTCAATAGGCTGCTGCCTGTGGCACTTAACAATGGAGCCTGTCACTGCGGAGATGCCGGCAATAGTGGGAAAAATCGCAAAAAAAGAGAAATATTGTGGTAGGAAATGAATGGCACACACTAAAATCATGCGAAAATTATGATGTGTTCCTTTAATTGTGTTCTTGAGCACACCGAAGATCAATAACAACATGGCACAGAGAGGGAGGTCATATGGACTGTGCATGAGTTCAGTGACAGAAGAAGTAGTCGTGGGAATGTATAAATGTAGGATACGTCTGACCGTGAGTAAAAAACACGCCAAAATGCGCGCTGGTTTCGAAAGGACGGTTAACCGTCAGTCGTACCTCCTTCTGGAACCGTAACCCATTCAATGAAGCCCAATTACTCTCAACGTTCTTGCTGCATGTCCTCCCCACATTCTTTGTCCAGTTGAAAGAGTGATTGTCTGCACACCCTTCGATATGAGCCGCCAGATGGAACTTTGGGACCAACCAATCAATTCTTGAGTTTTTCAATTGCTACAACTCCCTTGATGACACAAGAGGCCAATCCATATGCGTGATGCGGCGCTCAAATTGATGTTGTATTTGCAGGCAACATCATATGACACCACAATTCTTTTTAGCCCGGATTGACTAGTTGCAGTAGAACATTGATAATGGCAAAGTCTACATTCACGAACCTTGATTCCTGGTTTGCAAGTTCCTTGGATATATATAGGTATTTGTTACTCACCTTTCCCTGATCACCAGATCCACTGTCCCATGGTGGAAGAAAGCTGCTGAACAACCACATACCCCACAAACAAGTCCAGATGAGGCTTTCCGAGCCGAGTTGTTGAATCTTTTTGCGTTCCCTGATTCTATAGGCTGGGGGAATTAGCTAGCTCAAACGAAAGCACATATTTTGGGCTGATTTTTTTATATGTTGTAGCCCTGATTACTTCATGAAGATTAAGCTATGTTTGATGAAAAACGGCGGACGGGTTCTTGGGATATAAAAATCACAAGTTTATTGTGTTGAGAGGAGAAGACAAAAAAGCAGTATTTTTTTAATGCATATCAAAGTTCAAAATGATCCTGATTGACTATACATAATACTCTGCAGGTATTACAGTAGGTGTCTAAAGTGTTGATTTCAGATATGAGGAGAGGAGACTGTGGTGATATTATTGGCTGGGATTGATTACAATATACTACCTAGACATCTTCACCATCCTCACTCTCAATGTTAAAGTGAGACTCTTCTTCACTATGGCCTGCTCCCTCTCCTGGATGAAATCTCCATATCTTCATTATCCTCTTCCAAGTGTTCTGGTTGACTCTTTGGCATTTTTTGTGGTGGTTTTCTTTTATTCTTGTGCTTTGCTGAATGTCTATCCTGTTTTTGAGCTTGTTGGTTATTACACTTGATGTGTTTATGGGCATACACTCATACTGCACTATGCAGAGTAGGTGGTGACTTGGTGGGTATTCAATGTTCAGGCCAATTGTGGAAAACATAGATAAGAAATTGATTCAGTTGACTGGCAGGTCATATGAAGGTTGTTGAGTCACAGTTTTGGTTGTATTCTGACCAGGGGAAGACTATAGAGGATCATATCATGGGAACATGTCAGGAGTCCAGGAACAGTTTGGTTAGAAAGTCACATGCTTAAAACCCTAGAGTAAAGCAAAATTGCAATGGGTAAGTCAACTGGTGTACTTTTATAAGATACTTGAATAGAGTGAATATCTGGAAATTTTTTAAAAACAAAACAAGGAAATTACTAAGAAATTAAAATTAATTGGAAATGATGTAAAGACATCCCTGATTCAGCATGGATTTTTGTTCAGGTGAGAAATGGTATGGTAGTATCAGAATGATAGCTTTCTCTAGCTGGTTCTGGGACATGGAGGCTATAGGGGGCAGCAGGAAGGCTGGGGATGATTGCATTAGAAAGACACATGGAAATATCAGGGGAGAAAGAAATTAAAAACACTAAGTTGGTGATTGTGTTTCGAGAAAATAGTTGGGCAAAAAAATTGGTAAATTGTAAAGGATGTGGAGACACTCCTACAGCTGGACAAAAGTTGTTTCAGGATGAAAAAGTGGCTGGTTAGGGCAGAATGGGACCTTTTTGTAAGAGGATTCGGTACAAGGAAGCCACAGGGGGCTGTGGCAAGGCCAGAAGGTCATGTTTTCATTTGCTTTGGAAAGCCAGACATTAAAAACTTTAGTCAGATTTTATTTTCTAAATGGCTATGTCAGTGATTGGATTTGTAGAAAATTATTGAATAATGGAATATCAGAAAATATTGGAATAAACAGGAAAATTGGGGGAAAATAAGGGAAAATTTTAAAGATGTGAATACATTCTTACAGCTGTGCAGAAGTTGTTCAGGATGAGAAAGTGGCTAGTAAGGGTAGAATAGGACCTTTTTGTAAGAGGTTTCGGGACAAAGATGCTATATGGGGCTGTGGGAAGGTCGGAAAGTCACATTTTAAATTGGGTTGGACAGCCAGACATTAAAAACCTTAGTTAGATTTCATTCTCTAGATGGCTATGTTGGTGATTGGATTTCAAGAAAATTATTGAATAAAGGGAATATAAGAAAATATTTGAATACACAGGAAAATAGGGGGAAAATAGGGGAAAATTTTAGACAATGTGAATACATTCTTACAGCTGGCAGAAGTTGTTTCAGAGTGAGGAAGTGGCTAGTTAGGACAGATGGGACCTTTTTGTAAGAGATTCCAGGACAAAGGAGCCATAGGGGGTCGTGGGAAGGTCAGAAAATTGTGTTCTCAATTGGGTTGGAAAGCCAAACATCAAAAAGCTTAGTCAGACTTTTTTCCCTAAGAATCTGACTGTGATGAGTGTTCTAATGAGGTTTCGATGGGAATGTCCTGATATGGCAAGACCATGTGGGTACTTGAGGGTGTCTGAGTTCAAATTTCAACACCAGCTACCTCCTGCTTCCTACCACCACCATCCACCTGGCACATCTACCACCACAAACACTTCCAGCTGGCATCCACCTGTCTAAATGATTGTTTTGATATGTGAGAATGGTTTTCACTAACTTTTTTTATGTTATTGACTGTTTAAATAGGGTGAGATGTTCTGTCTGTTCTGCTAGTGGGAAGGTGCTGCCCAGGTTGGATAGGGATGCTCAGAGGTTGGATGGGTCTGGTTATGAGGTGTGTTTGGTATATTTATGATGGATGAAGTGTTTCTGACCAGTTTTACTACCCAGGAGGGACTTCTGAGGTGAGTTGACTATGTTTCTATTTGCGATGTTTTCTTTTTTTTTTTTTTTTTTCCTTTTTCCTTTTCCCGCCTTCCTTTCCTTTCCCTTCCTTTCCCTTCCTTTCCATCCCATATTCCTTTCCTATTTGTTCTTCTACTTGATCTGTGTTTGTTTGGGGGATGTGGGGAGCACTGGCATATGGAGGACTCTGTTGCTAGAAATGCGGGCAATTGTCTGCATGTGTTCTTCTTCTTTCATTCATTCTACTCTGTGGTCTGTGTTTGTCTGGGGGATGTGGGGAACACTGGCATGTGGAGGACTCTGTTGCTAGAAATGTGGGCAATCGTCTGCATGTGTTCTTCCTCTTTCACTCATTCCACTATTTGATCTGTGTTTGTCTGGGGGATGTGGGGAACACTGGCATGCGGAGGACTCTGTTGCTAGAAATTCGGGCAATCGTCTGCATGTGTTCTTATTCATTCATTCATTCTACTCTGTGGTCTGTGTTTGTCTGGGGGATGTGGGGAACACTGGCATGCGGAGGACTCTGTTGCTAGAAATGCGGGCAATCGTCTGCATGTGTTCTTCCTCTTTCACTCATTCTACTATTTGATCTGTGTTTGTCTGGGGAATGTGGGGAACACTGGCATACAGAGGACTCTGTTGCTAGAAATGTGGGCAATTGTCTGCATGTGTTCTTCTTCTTTCATTCATTCTACTCTGTGGTCTGTGTTTGTCTGGGGGATGTGGGGAACACTGGCATGCGGAGGACTCTGTTGCTAGAAATGCAGGCAATCACCTGCATGTGTTCTTCCCCTTTCACTCATTCCACTATCTGATCTGTGTTTGTCTGGGGGATGTAGGGAACACTGGCATGCGGAGGACTCTGTTGCTAGAAATGCGGGCAATCGTCTGCATGTGCTCTTCCTCTCTCATTCATTCCATTATTATCTGCTCTTGTCTTTGTCTGGAGGCTACAATGAGTCAGATTCTGAATATATCTGTGATATATGTTAGTTTGAATTGGTTAGGGATCTTAATATGAGATGATAGATAGCACAATATTAGTCAAATAAGTGTGATTCTCATGTGTGGGAGAGGATGGAGCTCCTGACTGCACTTGGAACTCAATTGAGTAGTAAAAATGAACTCACAAAGTGATAAATCACCTACCACCTAGACCAGGAGGATCTCACATTTACTATGTGCTGAAGATGATGCTGGTGGAGTGTACTTTTACTTTCTGATGACTGTCAGGGGATAGGCATAGTTTAGATTTCTACCTGGGATTATTTTTGACACTAATAATCACTTGGAAACTGCCAATCCACATATCCACCTGGAGTTTTGGAAGTTAGCTAACTCAGATGAAAAAACAGTATTTGTTTAATACATATCAAAGTTCAATATGATACTAATTGACTATGGATACTACTTATCCAGGCTTGGCGAAGAACCTGACACTTTCATTCCATTCAACTTTACTGGCAGGGGTTCAGCTCACAATCTTGTGTGATATTGTTGCAAACATATCCATATTACTAGCAGAATTGGGTACTCCATTCTGAGTCCCTTCACCATGGAACAACCACTGGGCCAATCAGGCTGATTTTACTATGAATGGGTAGAGTTTGGCAAGGGGACCATGGCCTGGTATATTTGGAAGTGCAGGCTTCCAGAGTGTGAGCTAACCTTGCCTACATCAACTTTTACCCTACACCTGTGCTCCCATGGCCTATGGTGATAGGACCTTTATTTCCCCAGTATTTTCCCTCTACACCTCCAACTGTGGGAACCTGCACCTCCAGTTATAGCAGGTCCTGATTCCCTCACTAAAATCTACCCATCCATAGTAAAATTAGCCTGATTGGCCAAGTGGTTGTTCCATGGTGAAGGGACCCAGAATGGGTTACCTAACTCTGATAGTAATATGGATAGGTCCCTATCCCTGATTTGTAAGCACCAGAGCAATTAATACCTGTCTCAAATGTTACTTTAACCTCCTTAATTCCCAATTATTCTTCATTTTATTCAACACAATCCTTCCCACAATATCCTGGAATATATTATCAACAGCAAGCATCTTCTTGTGTACCTATTAGTAACACAGTCCCCTGGCCCTCCCATATGCATACTGGTCGCCTGCCGCCCTCCACATCTCATACTCCTTACACTCAAAATTCAGCAATATCCTCTTATATACCCCCCTCCAATTCTATCATTCCTCCACCTCACCTGCTGCTGTGGAAGCACCTTGCAGCCTACAGGAGAACAGCAGTATCTGGAACTCGAGACCGTTCCAAATATAGATGTTGAATGGTAAGTGAACCCCAAAATACGGTAATTACCTAGATAGAAGAATATGTAATGAGTAGCTTTAGAATAATAATATGAATGACTTAGCAGGGGTTAGGGTTAGCTATCCCACAGGGAGATTCTGTCCCCTAGGTTCTGACATGATGTTGAATCCATCTCCAAGTCCCACTCCATCCCCAGAGGCTCTCACACAAGGGGTGCTCCACTTGTAGAGAATTTCCTTTATGTGGACAGCTTATTTAACCTGATTACTCAGATTAGCTACTGAATATTTCCAACTTGCATCGTTCACAATGCTCATATATGATTACGGTACTGTGTTTTCTATTGGCATAAAAATATTGGGAGATTAATCTCTCCCCAGTGATAACTTTTGATGAGGAGGCAAGACACTCTGCTCTATAACAAACTACTATTTCAAACTCCACTACAGATGCAACACATATGGAAAAGGCCTATGAGCGAGGCCAGTATCCTATTTCTTGTGAACCGCTACATAACGCCCTTGCAGTTCATCGTCATTGTGACTTCCTTCTATTCATCTGCATGGTCCAACAATGTATGAAGCTCATTTCTAACCTCTCTTAGTCTACTATGAATTAAAGACATTTCCCAGAAGTTTGTACTGTATTTCAACTCTTTTTTACCCATGATTCATAACTGCCATAAACAGAACCACTTGCGACCATTATTATCAATTTGACAGAGGCTCAACCATGATCATAGTTGCAAGTAAGTAGTAGATCTCAAAATATGCGCTCAAACTGATGTAATTTCAGTTTGTGAAAGTGAGTTATGAGCCCTATGCAAATTTGAGTCCCCGTAGATGACATTGCAACCTTGACAGTAATTGTTATGCTTCGGGTATATGCACTATGGGGGATGAACCGTTATATAATGACTCTTTTTGTAGCCTTATGGGTTCTACAAGTAGTCCTCTCAGGCATCGAAATGATGCAGGCACAACGTAATTCTCTTTACTAAAGTTGTGCTCTTGTTCTGACACCAAACAAATCTTATACAGGACTTCAATTGCCTCCCGGATTCCCTGGCAAGTATATTCATTTTTCAGACCATAAATACTGAGTTGTTTTATATAGGTTGCATTGCTACGGGATCAGGCCCATTGCTGGGTAAGGCAATCGGGTTTTCTTTCTTTCTTTTTTTTTTTTCGTTGAAAAAATATCTCCGCAGGGTTTGAGTGGATCACTCCATTAATATCTGATACCGTGGTCTTCCTGTTGACGTTATGGAAAATAGGGTTGGAAACACACCGACCCTCCAGTATGCCGTAAGAGCATCTTTCCATCTCTTCTGCATCTACAGAAAGTGGTAATATGTCACCTTTCTGATCAGGATAACTCAGTGATTTAGATGGGATGGAGTCACGTACTTCCTTTGTATTTTCAGCGCCAACCTCTTAAACACTATTTTATATCTAGTATTTGATCTATTTATAATCTCCTCCTCACCTGACGAACGTTGGCGCTGTAGCATGCAACGGACGATCTGAAGGTCTTGGGTGCAAGGTGCCTTAGCATTCTAATCTCACTCAAGTTTGATAATTGATTTTCCTGCTTTAATTTAGCTTCAGCCAAATTATAACCTTCGTCATGGTTTCTCGACTGGTCCTCAATTTGAGAGGTGTTAATTTGACACTTCACGGATCTCGTATGTACATCTTCAACACTACACTATATATCAACACAAATCTTGACAATTTCTTATAGAAATTTCCCAAGCAACAACGTTATCAATTAAATTTATTGGAAACCTCTGGGAGGAACTTGAGTATGATAATGATTTGGACAGAGACACATAGAACATCACCTTAAATAACATTAAACCACAAGATCTCAAATAAAATAACTCAAAATGTATTATCCTGCTTCAAATCAAGACTGCTCTCTTTTACACTACCTCACTGAAGCTGTATCTCCCAGTCATTAACCACTACCCCATTGTTACTTATGTTCCTTATGTGCTATATTTATCTATGTCTTGTCATTATGTGATTTCCTAAGAATCTTGTGAAATTTGCAGTTTGCTAAGGGAGAATGATATTATCAAATGTATTTATGAATTCAACCTGTAGGAGGTCAAGGAAGGCAGAAATGTTCATAACATACCAAAACCCACATTGACAGGCATAGGCAAACTTGGAGAATTAGACGGAGATGCAACTGAGGATGTGGTAGCCTACTTGGTCCAAGGTGTCTTTTGTTTTCCTTAAAAGCTATGAGCAAGTAAAACCAGCAACAGCTAAAGTCAAAGAAAAAATGGAGCACGTTGTAGAGGACATGAAAGAAATGGCCCATGAAGTTGATTCTACCAGCTAGGAGGAATGCATAATCCAAAGTGGGTCTCGCTGTTTGGTCTGATGTTTTTATGTGTTATAGCCCGGCTCATTTCGTGAAGATTGAGCAATGTTTTAAGAAAAGTGGTGGAATGGTTCTTGATATATAAAATCAGCAGGTTTATTGGGGTGGGAGGAGAGGGAGAAAAAGCAGGATGCATTTAATACATATCATAGTTCAATATGTTCCTAATTGACTATAAAATAATACTTTGGAGGTGATACAGTAGATGTATAAGGTGATAATTCTATGGCCAGGAGAATTAGGTAGCTCAGCTGAAAGCAAGTATTTTGGAAAGCTTTTAAGATATGGGATCCCCCAATCCTGCTGTAGAGCTAAGTAGATCTGCTCCTAACAGCTTTCCATCTCTTAGCCATTTGCTCTGGTATTTCTATATGTCATAGTTACCATTGATATGAACAAATATAACTAGTTCTCCAAGGAATTACTCAGCAGTTCTGGAGATATAAAAATCACAATATTTAATAAAAGTATGAGAATAGGGTGAAGAAAAGTAAGCTGTTAGTCCTACTTCTGGTGATGACCTGCATGAAGGTACTTCCTAATCCTTATTATCCAACTGAAAGGCTGATAGAAATACCTTGTGGGTCTTGTGGGGTGGGTGGATATGTGAGAAATGGAAATAATAGCTCAGACTGGATAACAGAATCTCAGCTTTATTGAAGGATATTCCTAGCTACTACACCTAGGTAAAGATACCAAACAAAATACTGCACATTGTAGCCTACCTCCAATAGCACTGTGGGGAGATGCATACCATATAAACAACAAAAATATGTGCCTAGTAAATAGTTTTCAGATTTTGTGAATCTGAATCCAAGGCCAGAATGGGGTGCTTGCCCTTCCCTGGGACGTAGTACCAGCACTGGTCACCTATAGTCACCTTATCCTGGTACTAGGCAAAGAATAAAAAAAATTTCAAGCATCCAGTCTGAGATACAAGCACCTCAAAGTAAGTACATAGTAAATAGCTTTTCAGGTGTGGGAATTCAATTCTGAAGTCATGATTTAGTGCTTACACTTTCCTGGATGACAGCAGCAGCATTGGTTTCCTGCTGTCACCTTATCCTGGTACCAGGGAAAGATTACAAAATTATTCAAGGATACAGCCTGAGATGCAAGCATCTCAAAGTAAATGGCTAATAAATAGCTCTTAAGATGTGCACAAAATTTGTTGAATCCCTATACTGTATACATGAGCGGTTAATAATACCCATGTTTGAGCCACCTAGGCAATCCCTGGAGCAGATGCCAGTGCACACCTAATCTAAAGCTAGCCGGGAGATCCTTTCACATTCTATGTAAATGAGAGTCAATGCTATGATCAATCTGCCACTTGCAGGTACTGCAAAACCCAAATTCTTCCTCTTCTGCATAATATGCCAGTTCCTCCAAGTATTCTATAAGGCCACTCAGTGACTCATTGTTGATAATTTCTCTCCAAACCTGGGCAGAACTTCCCCAAACTCCTGTACAGCATCCTCCTCTCCCTCCTCAAGATCCTCTGAGAAATCAAATATATTCCAGAGGACATGTGTCATGCATTGAGATATTTCATCCAAGATACCTGGATGGTCTGCTTCCATCTTTTCTCCAAATGAGTTAAGAATAAGACTCTTGCTCAATTTTGGGTGCAGGATTGTTCCTAGGCCAAATTGGAGAATAAGTTGATAATATTCCAGGTTGTTATCAAAGGCAATCTGCAGAAATTGAAAATTTTGCATTGGTTTTAGTGCTTCCATCCTACTCCACTGTGCTGGGCAATGAGTAATAATGCTCCAGAGCACATAACGACAATCATCTTGAATTGCCTCAAAATTATGTTTTGTGGCAATCCTAAGAACTTGTCCAAACTCCACAACTGCACCATCTTGGCCGGATTCTGCCAGCTTGGCTTTCAGTTCATTTGAGTCCAAGTACCTGGCATATGAAAAAATAAACATGTTTTAACTTAAATATTATGATGACTTATTTACTTTGTACAATATGGCCAAAAAAGCATCTCAATCTGCTTTTGTATCATCCAGTTTCACATATTGTGGCCCAGCATCCAATGACATCTGCAGTTGCTCAAAAACTGTCCACATGTTTGCTTGTTTCTCACAAATCATCTTCTTCTGGGGGATCGAGAAGGAATCAACTTATGGTTTCTAGGTGTGTCTTTACTCAATTACATTACAAATATTGAACGGCTATTATTGTTTGACAGGCGTTGTTGCAGCACATATGGAGGACATGAAGAAGAATCCTGAAGACCACTACATACACTATGTACTGACAGAACCTCTGATGGCAATGGCAATATCAAAGTTGTAGTCACGATGAATACCAGATTAGCACAAGAGCTTCATTCGGCAAGGGCCTCGCTATATGATAATACATATAAACGAGTCTTAGGGCCCATAATGAATGGGAAGCAGTCATTTGGAATGACAAACTGAATTGCCGTAAGTGATTCTTTTCTCTTTTGGAACCATGCTACTCACATCTTGCCCAGGACTTAATGTTGCACAGATATATTGCAATAGAGAGAGCTGGGAAGCCTTCAAGTTAATGTGGCTGGCCTATTTCCGAACCGTTGAGTGTGTAACTGGACAGAAGCTCCGTCTGAAGGCTTTTCATATGGGCGGTCTTATGGTGGTGATTCTGACAGATGGCTGTGCAGCTCAGGCACTGGGCCTCGATGACACTTTGTTGGAGTGATTGACCCGAGCAATAGAGCCTTTGCTCATACAGCCGAAGAAATCATTCAGCATATTCTGCGCACTTGCACGATGGTACGTACCTTCAATAATTGTATATCTAATCACACTTAGGCTACTCTCTTAGGAATCTTCATCATCTCAAGGGGGAGTGCAGTGACGAAGAATTTCAGCATCTTTGCCAGTTCCGTAACATTTCATCTGATGCTGAACTCAAAGCATTTGAGCAGTTCTGTCTCAGCCACAGCTCTGTTAAGATACAAAGTGTTTTCTTTCTTTTTATTACCGGTGTATACACGCTAATAATTATTTTCTCAGACTGGTGTAAACAGAAGATGATGCATACATGGCTATGGCCATCGTTAATCAAGAATTTCTCAAAAATCCCCTCAGAGGACTGGGATCTCAACTGTGCCGATACAAACCTTAACGAAGGTTCACATTCATAGACTAATCGGGCTACTGGTACCAGCCTGACACTCCTAGAAGCCCTTGAGATGTACATGCTCTTACATAACTTGTGGTTCAGTATCTCATAAGCATGATTAGGGCACGAGTCCTTGATGAAGCAAGGCAGAAGAACTTGAGCTCACCAAAAAACTTTGCCTATTACCAAATCACCATAATACATATGAGCATGGTTATATGAATAATGGCAGTCAGGCTGTGGCGTGCTTACAGAAGACATTTACTCACAAGGCCAAGGAGAAGACACTTTCGGATATTGATGCACAGCTCTTAACACTTTGGGCGAAAATCAAATCCCTTACACAGCATAAACAGGGCATCAAGAAGGGCACCATATCGCTTCCTGAACTCGTTGAGCCAATGCATTACAATACCGATCTCCATCTACCTCTGCCTCCCCCATCTGCCGAGATGGTAGACTTGGTCCGTAGCACCCTTCCTTATGCTACATCAGGTAGCTCCTTTAACGGTTCAGTCAATTTATCACCTGCCCTTTACTTGCCACCATTGTTTGGAGGACAAATGCCAAATATGAGTGACATCGGCTCTATTTTATTCCTGTCCTCCACCGCTCCCCACTAGTTTACTGTTTAGTCTGATCACTTGGTATATTTCCTACCCAATTACAATTGTATTTAGACCCAAGTTTAATGCCCCTTAATCCTATTTTTGATGCTCCTCTTCATGTACCGTCTGCTATCTTTCTATGCTTGTCCTACGTACAAAACGATGATGACAAACATGACGTCAATTGCTGTGCAAGTTGCAGCAATCTTGTGGGAGTGCGTCAGAGCGAACTCCCACTCCCACTATTTTCGTCTGGACCCAGAATTTGATAATACGGTGTGTCGAAACGCGGTGAACAGGCAGGAGGTGGTGATAGGTCTGAGGCGAGATGTGTCTTTTCCCACGCTAGGTCACATGCACTTTGGTTTATGTTTGTCACATGACCTGTTTCGCCGCATCACCCCGTATACACGCACCCACACACCTTACCCTATTATTATGTGAGGTGGGTACCCGCCTCGCGCTGCACGGCGATGCGCACCTAATTAAGCGCCCGGCGCAAAGTGAGTTAGGCGCCCATTTTTCATACATTTTCCGCAAAATGTAGGGGGTGCGCCGGGCGCCTAATCGGCGTTGCGCGCTTACTCGGCACAAAAAAAAAATTTTGGTGGAAAAACATTACACTGTGCCGGTGTCTAATCGGCGATGCGCGCCTACTCAACGCAAAGAAAAGATTTTATGAAAAACATTACAGAGTGTGCCGGGCGTCTAGTTGGCGATGTGCGCCTACTCAGCACAAAAAAAATAATAATATGAAAAACATTACTGTGCACCGATGCATCTTTGGTTACACCTCAGACAACCTCAGAATATCTTTTTATATTGATTTTGCATTTCGTATTCTCGCTAAACCATATGCCATAACCTTTCTCAATTTCACTTCACTTTGTTTAACCTTTAGTATTCTTTTGATAATGTTTTATAACATTATGCCTTTATCATTTGGCCTTTTTGTATCCTTCCTATTCATTGACCTCATTATCTTTGCGCATTATGTTTTATCATGTTCTATCTTACTTATTTTCATATCCCAACTAGGATTACTTCCTAAACTCAGACTTAGTATTTAAAGTCATGTATTTCGTAGGTAAATCCTCAGTTCTGATATTGTGAATTACTACATTTGCTCTATCTACTTCGTGACCTCTCAGTAACCTCTCTTACTCTCATCTCGCTCGCTGTTTATTGTGTTGACCTTGTGAGGTCCAGTGTGCACTTGTGCTTGATATTATTATTATCTCATGTAGATCTTGCTATGACTTCGCATTGGTCTTCAGATAATATTGATAGTAATTACCTTGACTAAATTAAGGACATCAGTAACTTGAGAAGGTGCAACCCACACAAGTTGAAGCCAAGTCCTTACATTCAGAATTCCAAATTCCAGTTTATATCCTTGTTGGCATCTCACAACCTCACTCTACCTTGGTCCTCCTTGCACTTACTTTTATATTGGGACTTTAACTTCGGGGCACGACCTGTAACAGTTAGCATCCCAGAAATAGAGTCAGATTCCTAACAATTCCATCAATAGTAACGGTTTAACGTTGGACACTCAATCCCAGCAATTTCAAATTTTGGATATCACCCTAATATTCTACAGTTTACATAAATAATCTTTCGAGGAACTATAATGCTCCGAGAATGAATTCTCACTGACATATCTCTTACCATCTTAATGATGAATAAATATTGACTAAGGATAATTTCATCTCTACAATGAGATGCTTCAGGCCACCACTTCAGGAATCCCCAATTTTAAATACATCTCTAATATCCTCCGACTCAAAAAGTTTTGCGAGAAAACCTTGATCTTGAGAATCAATCCATGCCATCATGGCTCCTTTGTTCCCTCCCAACCAGCTTCTTTTCAAAAGCCTCCGAGCCAGGTCACACAACACCTCCTCCGAGACTTTGCACCATTGAAATCCCAATGACCGGATACCAGAACTGATCAAAGGATCACTGTCTTCCTCGCCCAATCCTGCGAATAGGCTGGGGATTTGAGCATTGAGAAGCACCAGTTTTCTCAACTCCGGACACGCAGTCGTGATTACCCTGATGGACCCACTATCAATAATAAAAAATCCAAGAGTAAGGGCCACGAGATGTCCAAAACTTAATTGTGACATGTCCGTGAGGCGGAGGGGTGGGTGCATAGTGACCTCAACGGTGAGGCTTCGTAGCTGATGCATGTGCATCCATTGCCACGATTTCCAACTACATCCTGGTATGTAAAGATTCCGCAACTCCAATTCTTCTAGCATCGGGAAATGGATATGCTGAATCAAGGGTCCAGGAGACGGTGACGAACACTCCAATGCATCCCACCCTAGCTTAACGAGTGTGGATGCTACTGTCTTGACAAACAGCAGCAGTCGAGTGTCTCTGAATCGTGGAAATATATCGATGTGGCGAAGGTTTGTAAGCGATTCCTGCGTTAAGGCTCGCTCGATGCATACCGATTCACGATTGAGTTGCAATCGCTCCAAATTGGGTGCATGAATCCGCATTTTGCGGAGAAGAACAGGGAAGGAAATGGGGAGGCGTTGCAACAGTTTTAAGGATGGCAAGATAACAGAGTCACTATCCTCTTCGGTAAACATAACGGAAAAAAGATCACTTCCCGCGCTACCAAGACCTTTGATGGATAAGACCCTGATATTGGATCGAAATGAAGCAAGGACCTGTGCGATGAGGTTTAACGCTTTTTTGTCAAATTTAATTATTCTCCCAGTACTGGTGTAATTCTCGGAGATAAAGATGTCAAAACAACCAGAAGCGGTAGAACACCTAGTAAGTCTGTGCTTTAGCTGTAACTCTGAAGGACATTCCGTCGGTTTAATCATGATTGTTCTTAACTCATGAGGCCAGGCATTCATTATTTCACCCCATAGTCTACAGACTGCCAGGAAGGAAGATATTTGAGAGTTGGCCCGGTTCCATTTGAAGACCAGTGGGAGGTTATCTAGGTTCATCGGGACGATCCGGGTGGCTCGTATAAGGATATCTTCTAGTAGTTCAACCGGTAGTTCATTGATGTGCGGCATCCGGATCTTTATCTCTGGTATTCTGACGTATGAGACCGCGAAAAGGGGAAGACGTTGCCTGCAGCAAAGAATAATTTAGGAGGTAATAACGCGTTCAGGTTACTGAAGATCTGTTTTCGTTCGAAGTGTTTTGTTAGATTTCACAATATGGATAGAAGGTCAGGCGTACTTCGATCAAGGTGAGGAGTAGGAAGGTGACGTAGACCAAGTACCCTAAGGCTAATGTAAAATACACAAAGAACTCCGGCCGTTCGCTGGTAAAGGCCCAGTGGAAATTCTTCGGTAACGTAGGGTAAAACGCCGATGAATACGAGAAATATTCCCACAACAGCTCGCCGTGGAGCTCCTTCAACAAGGCTATGGGAAACAAGACTGGAGTTCAGTTAATGTGAATCGGATTGGTGTAAAGGTGACCTGTATGATCCTTTCATTATATCTCAGTAGATATTCCCATCTTAGTGCTGTACTTACAACGGACCTTACACTCACCGTTATGGTACGATTTGGGCGAAGACAAAGCCGACAAAGCTCTGTGGGCGTCTGTAGATAAAGAAGGTCAGCAATCAGTGCATTACATAATAAAAGAAGGGGTGCGTAACGGGCAAACTGATCATCACCGGACATTCGCACCGGCCATAAGCCGGCGCGAAGCGCCAGATTTTTGCCCCGCAGAAACTCACGTCGAACCGTGGGAAGGGCAAACTGATCATCACCGGACATTCGCACCGGCCATAAGCCAATGTTGAGTCGATTGGTACGACTCGGCAATCATTAGATCACATCGCCGATGTGTCCACCCTGACTTATTGCCCGGCGACCAATCCTCGCCCGACGACTAATCCAAGCACGACAACCCCAGTCACTTGTTAATTGCAAGTGAAGCACAGTACACATATTGAGCTTCGAAAGACTGACAGCTGTAGTTATGATGTGTGGCGCAAGTTGTTTTCTCCCGCCACACACATCATTGTCACATGACTAAGACATTGCTACAGCTTGAAGAGAGAAAAAGAATGAAAAACATATATTTCTGTAGCCTAACGCTAGCAACTATTAAAGTAGTAAGAAATTAATAACTAATTATTTAAACCAAGCTCCTTCTGCACATGAATTTTATAAGCTACAGGAAGAAAGAATTTCCGACAGTGATCGCATTTGTTAAGAACACCCTCGAGCTCATACGCTGGCCCTCCAACATCGCGATTCGAAGCTTGACCAATGTAAGGCGCGATATTCTTGAACTCCTTGTTCGCTTGAGTAAACAATACTCTGAAACATCCCTCGGAAGCTGGGGAGGAAGGGCCAGGCGCGGAAACAGAGGTAGCAGAGGAGGGTCCAGCCGACTCTGAGCTCCACTGCGTATGAGGACCATTGGTCATTCGATATGCTTCGACTGAAGATGTGGTAGGTGTGGGAGATAGGCTAGCATAACGCTCCGAAGACGGACTGCGGGTTTGCTTCTTCTTCCCTTTTAAGCTCTTCTTAAGGTTATTAGCCGCATCTGTAGAAAATGTATATTAAAATTAAATGAACATATCGAAAATACAGTTACATACTTTCCAAAGGCTTTCTTATGCCTGTGGCCACTTGAGATAGCGAAGAACGGGTTTTGCGGCTCTTCTCTGGGGTACGTGGCTGAGCACAGGTCGCACGGGAGACCTCCAAAATTTCTAGGGACTTCAAAACAGTGGTTGAACAGGGCCGTTCAACAGCATACCCTGAATAATATTTAATTTAATTAGAAAATGACCCTCAGCGCGAAAAATAAAAACATACAGTAGGTTTGATCAATGTAAGGCTTATCTTTGCAGTTACGGAAGTAGCCAATCTCGAGCTCGTAATGAGTACACCAGGTGACTAATATAATACATTATAAGTTCGTTTAAGTCCAATAAAGAATAGAAAAAAAAAGCATACCACCCCATTTACAAGACTCACAAAGTGACTAAGTCTTGATAAAACCTGGTGGTTTAGTCTTGCGCTGTCGAAACTTGAGAATACATTGAGCTTTTTCGTCCTTGGTTTTAGCTATGAGCATACAAGCACAATGAATAAGAATATTGTGACGAGTGAAATAGTTCCTAAGGTCACGAGGGCGAATCTTCTCATTGCTATTAACAGCAACGGAGCTGGATGCATGGGACTAATCAGTACGGTATAGAATATACAACGGTGAAAAATAAATACTAAATTATCTCAGAAACCTTTCCATTAGGAAGTATTGCTGTGACAGTGGCACGAGAGTTTTTGAACTTAAAAGCCTCAGTAATGACTCCAAGCTCGAGACCAGTTAAAGGACGTCGCAGACCCATGATAGAGAGGAGGATGAGCTGGAGGAAGAGCCATACCACCACAGAGTCTTCTTGTTTTATACTTGAGGACGTTCTAAAATTTTCCGATAACCCCGCCTTCCAAGGAAAATTCAAAGAGTACCCTTTCACCTTTTGGGTTAAAAGCGGAAGTAGGCAATGTGCATTTACTGTTGGAGTGCCTTGATTTAGGCTCGAAAATATAGCTGTTGCTTAACTTACTGATGTAAAATGCTAAAGAGTACCATAGCCTTCTCCTGAGTTAGCAACAAGGGTCAGGCAATGGGCGTAACTGACCGTGGGGACTATTTTTGTTATTGGCTAATGGTGTCTGTACACTTATATGAGTGGACGATCGTGTTCACAAGAAATTAGGGCACACCTCCAAATATTCTGCGGTGACCATGCGGACTGCAATAAATCCATAAGCATTAGAAACATGGCTGAGTTAGTGTATGAAGCAAAGAGATGATCTCCGACTGTAAGATGAGAGAGACGTCATAATTCTGCTAGAGAAATGCGATAGGAAGATAGTGACCGAGGCCTATCCATATTACCAGCAGAATTGGGTACCCCATTCTGAGTCCCTTTACCATGGTACAGCTGCTGGGCCAATCAGGTTGATTTAGTATGGACCGGTAAGTTTTAGAGAGCGGACCAGGACCTGCTATAACTGGAGGTGCAGGTTCACACAGTTGGAGGTGTAGAGGGAGAATACTGGGGAAACAAAGGTCCCATCACCATGGACCATGGGAGCATGGGTCCAGGGTAAAAGTTGTATGAGGGTGTAGGCAGGGTTAGCTTGCACTCTGGGAACCTGCACTTTCAAATATACCAGGTCCTGGTTCCCTCACCAAAACCTACCTGTCCATAGTAAAATCTCCCTGATTGGCCCAACAGTTGTTCCATGGTGAAGGGATTCAGAATGGGGTGCCCACTTCTGCTAATAATATGGATAGGTGACCAATTACAATCCACCGTGGAGCCAATTTCTTCGAAGACACCCGCACATCCAGAATCTCATCACACATGGGTTTAACTCAGTTCCTGCTGAAGCTCTCATTAAGGATTCTTTTCCCAATCTGCGAAATCTAAACATCCCTGTCAATGATTTCAAATATATTGAGTGGCAGATATTCTCGCAGGAGTCCCAATTTAACACGTACTGACGGATTTGATCCATACAATTCTTATACACCCATAACTAACTTCGAGGCAATGCTCAGTTCAATTGTGATTCCAGTAAGGTCGTTATCACTCGCAACTTCACCCATCAATTTCTGGATACCCTTAATCGCAGAAAAGTTCCTTTCTTAAGCTACGAAGGCTGAGTCATCCTTCCCTGAGACACTGCCGAATATAACCCACCATGGATTAGATTCCTTCAAAGACACCCACAGCTTGAATGCCTCTTTGCAGCTAGTTTCTTTGCAGTTCTTATTGATACTATGACAGTGGATTATCTGCCCAATTTGCAATGTCTAAGCATCCGGGCCATTGACAGCAATTTATTGGATTTATCACTGTTCTCGAAGGATTTCCTCCGCAATTTAATATGCATTGACGGCATCGATGTATCATGGATGTTTTCCCGCTGTGGAGACATGCTTAAACTCAAATTCTCAGCGGAGGGAATTTTTATGATATAATTTCTTCCATATTACTATACGCCCCAAATTTGGAACGTCTCGGCCCTCAAGTGGATTGGCCGTGCCGTGTCTTCTGGCGAGTAACTCAATGTTGTCATAACATATTTTTTGACACATTTCCAAAGGCATACGAAGACACAGTACCAGTATTAACGCAATTCCAGCACCTAACGCACGTAGCGCTGGATTTATACTTTAATGAACCTTCAGATGTCGACGCGTGAATTTTAGAAGACTTTTCGAGGATAAAGACCCTAAAATCTCTTCGTTTGCCGTGGTGTTCTTTTAGTGATGCGGTCAGAGGTCACAGAGCGAATTCGAAAAATACTAGATGGACAGAACGAGAAAACACTGGATGGATTGAACTACTACGGGACCAGAATGGGGACGTGATTGGAACCAAATCATTCGAGGGGAAATATCCTTATGGTGTACACCTGAAAGATTGGGGAAATTTCTTTCGCCATATAGATTCTTGAATTCCGCCGGAAATATCTCTTCCTCAGACCACAATACTCTCCTCCCGTTTTTTATGTTGTCTTATTTTCCACCATCAGATTGCTATAAACTAGTTTGATATGCTCGCCTTTTACGTCATATAAGAGGGAATTACAAGTCTATTCGATGACTTCGGCGGGCCAGAAACTATATTTTCCCACCGATACAGAAAAACCAGGAGAGACGCATAAAACGCATCATAGTAGATTAACGAATATACGAGACTCGAAGGAAACAGAACATGTAAACGAAAATTAGAGGATACTCCACCTTGAGTCCGCTGAAACAGGCTTGTATATAGATCAAACGACCATACGATCTTGACGATTCCGTAGTGGAAGTGCACGTTCACTGTAAATACTTTATGAAACAAGAATAATCCATGGAAGAATGACGAAAAGGAGAAAAACAAACGAAATATTAACTCACTAGTAGAGAGTCAACTGCAGAAACAATTTCGCAAAATAATCATACTGCAAAGCAGTATCTACTCTCCTCTTCTCCTGCTTGAAAACGGCGGTCGTTACTATTATTCCTCGACGAATCAACCCACGGGCCAATAAAAGGGAGGATCTGGAGAAGTTGACGATAGCGGTTCTAGAAGTGACAAGGGGGGAGTAGGATATTCCAACGATCATGTAGGTCATTCCAGGCGACTGGAATCATAGGACATTTATTCCGCCTGGAAAAGGAAAAAATAATATTTAGCTTTTGAAGCATATAAAAAAGTAAGAAGCGAATACGTACCTAGACCGATGCAGTACTGAATCATTAACCTCTTGCGTACAGATGAAATATTGTAATTAAATAATGCTTTAATTCGAATACGATTGAATTATTATACGTAGGCATGTTCGACAGGGAGGAGCTTACATACTGATTGGGATGCTGGATAGAACTGCGGGTAGTAATGCTAGATCATGTTATATCGGTAAACATCTAGTGCGGAATGACTGAACGAGTGATTGCACCGGCAAATCGGAACCTGTTGCGAAGCGAGTCTGAGATAGAAAGCCGGGAAGATTAATCAGTTCAAGATATTTTGGAAGGGGATATAAGTTATAACGGAACGTTGAATCCACTTTTATACCATATGTCATTTACTAGGATAAAACGGAACTGTAAAGAGTACAGTACATACCCAAGGAAAATCTAGAACTTGAAAAAAAAACTGTTAAATCGTGAACCATGCGTTTATTGAGCTACTTGGTATCGAGGTGAGTGGTGTATATATTTCTTAGATTGATACAACGAACATGGATGGTTCAAGTTACCTATGTAGCAGAAGATATCGTCGCACAGGGAGCCAATGTAACACAAGGACTCGCCGTGTTTATATCTATCAGAATAGATATTGAATGAGAAAATAAAGTGAGATAAATATCATAGTTAGGATATACGAGAGGATCAAGAAAGATGAATCGACCTTCAAACAGAGATGCATTTTATCTCTTACAGATTGAACGTTCAAGCTTCAAGGATCTCAGGAAGATGACGATAAAAGAAGACAACAGGTATCATGGTTGACACCTTGTTGTTGAGCGTCGAAGCCGAGATGAACTTGGATGAGTGTAGAGTCGATCGTTACCACTCGAAGCGAGATCTGATGAGATCTCCGTGCCGGTAGACCTAAAAATATTATTCCATGGTGTGTCCCCCCAGAGACTTCGCCCTGTTTCTTCCCGTCTCAGAGAATGTTGAGCTGATCTAAGTGACGAATCAAGTTGCCATTTTCGTTCCGCAGCGCTTCCGTCTCACAAGCTGGATTTATCCACTCTCATTACCTAGATATTGGGTGGTCAGCATAACTGTAAGCTAAGCTAGTTGATGAAATTGTAACTTTGGAGTCGCGTTATCATGACATCCTCTCATCGTCGAGTCTCGTCACTCAATATCAGTCCACCGTAACCTCAAGCCCAGTCCATCTGCCTTCGGTTTCTGGCGTTGGGATTGGCTACGCTTTTCAATTTCCGTGCCGTCGTGCGGTAGGCGGCTTGGCGCACTTGATCTTACAAACACGGGCATGAGACAGACTTCGAAATTTTTGCGTTCCCTTTGAAAAAAGCTCATATTTACTTACAGGTTGATAGCTAGGAAAGATGTATTTCAAATGTAAAGAATATTTATTGTATTTTATTATTATTTGTTATGAAACATAGGGCGGCAGAGAAGACGGGAGATAGAGGAATCCAAAGTCATTTTCTATGTGAACACATACTTTTGTACGGAGTTTCAAAGTCCACCCCATGCCCGTGTTCACAATACCAAGTGCGCCAGGCCGCCTACCGCAGACACGACGGCACGGAGATTGGAAAGCGCAGCCTATCCCAACGCCGGAAACCGTAGGCAGGTGGACTGGGCTCGAGGCTAAGTCCACCGGAGCTTCACTAGTTTCCAAAACTCACGTTGCGACATGCATTTACACTACTTAAGCCTACTTAATGCATTGGATACTATGAGTGACTTGGAAATTGCTTGAAGATAAAAAAAAAGAGAGGGAGCGGTTCCTCGGGGACTTGCAGCACAGGCAATCAAAACGGAGCTTGGGATCTCGCAGGATCTTGCCGAGTGGTAGCGATCGACTACAAACTCAACTTGGATGGAGACGAGATTCGGATTCTCATTCTAAATCCAGCACGCAGCATGTCGAATCATGCCTGTGATATCTCAGTGATACATGAAAAGACAGTCATAGAGCTCATTGGGACTGAACTAAAATGAGGGTTTCTTTGACAATTCAATGATACAGGTTCAAAATGCGTGTTTTGTGAAAGTAGTAAGAAAGAAACTATTAATAGAGCACTGCACGTCTATATTCAAAGGTAAACAGAGAATCACAGGGAAGAAATCTCTCCCTCGGAAATACTTATGAGTGAGTGAATAGTGCAATGATTTATCAGTCGACACTTCAATCCTACTAGCGCAGAGATCTTCACAGAGCTTCCTAGATGAAAATTTAATTGGAAGAATATAATCTACATGTAACCTAATTAGATCAAATGAAAAAAATCGACGAGACCACATTGCTCATGACTAAGAAATTAAGTGCTTATCTCGACCAATCACGAAACTTAGAGACAATTCTAGGAATACGGTATCCCACATCAGGGAAGTTGACACAGAATCCGTTTTAGCGCCCGTACTAGGAGTGAGTGATAAGCGGCGATATGTAGGGCTATGTAGGCTATATACCGACTCCTAGCAACTCCGTACTTACCAATCCTACCTAGTGCTACCTAACGCTGTGGGGAGTTCAGCGTGCGTGGCACACTTTGCTGATGCACGGTTACATCCAACGAGGCTCAATGGAGCTCTGCTAGGGAGAACTGCCTGTACTGATTGCAGGTCAAGTTAAGTGCAGAACGATGGACGCGTCCGTCAGAATCAAAAAAAAAATAAGCAAGCAAACCAACCGGGCCGACCGGCAAGACACCAGCTGGATTGGTTTCGCAATCCACCAGTGAGAAGGGGCCATGATCTAAGGTGTATGAATGTCTTCGCAAAAATTCCAGGAAAGGTTGGAGACAATTAAACCTTTGAGCTATATATGAGATCACGTTCGTCACCATGCGTGCATAGACATTGTAAACCGACATAAGTAATAATTTACAATGCGATACAGTAGTCCTACTAGAAATCGGAGCACCTAAGACCGTGAATAAGATATTAGTCTTATTAAAGTCTATACCGGAGCTGTTCCAATACGAGGACTAAGATCTTTGCTTTATTACGGGAGAACGGATATAATTAATGAGCTCATGATAAAATTAGAAGGCAGCCGATGAGAAAGAAGTATACTACAAACTCCATCTGCAGACATCTGACCATCCCTACTGATAGTATTTAATGCTATTTCTATTTGTGGGGTCCCTGATAAATTAACAAGGAATACTAGGGGTATCGGATGTACGCAGAATGTGAATTGCGGGAATAATCAAAATATGGCAATAATATGCGAAGTAGGGGAGAGAAAGGTCCTACCTAAATGATACGATAAGGGTCCAATCAGTTGTGTAGGTTATCGCTATTACCTGCCATATTTCTCCACTATTAGGTTCGACCTCAGTCAGAGAGCGAAACTTCACTTGAGTAATTTATCGCAATAAAAGAAGACATCGATTTGCAGCAGGATATCTTTCCGTTTCATCTCATCATAGAAAGGATAGAGTATGATTCTGTTCGAATACGATGTCCCTTGTTGCAACGAGCATCAATGAATATTAGCGAATTAAATAGGAAAGAATTAATATCTGTCGAATAATTTCCAAGTAGAAGCGAAAGAAAAACATCAAAGCACGGGCAGCAGCGGGGAAGACTCGTGTAAAGCGAATTATGGTACACACCTTTCTTGCGAAAGAATCCCAAGGTAGATATATAGAAAGACACAGCGAACAATGAAGCCATTTGAATATATTAGGAAATCAATTACAGAAGACTTGCCTCGCTGAAATGAAGAACGAGTGAATTGCTTCTCTAGGACTTCATCACAATGAATGAGATCTCCTCCTTAGCGTAAATGATAAAATTCTGGAACTATAATGACACTCAATTTTCAATCTTCGCAGGGTGTTGTCACTTCCCAGCATGACAACTGCCAATTGGATGGACCACTATATGCTACCCAAGCCATGCATGTGGTTGGACTCTGCGAAGAAGAATTTCCGAAGATAAATATTGGAATATTGACAGTCAGGAACGAGCACTGCACAAGTTTCGTGTACAGCCTCTGATTAGCTGAGTTATTCTATTTTTTTCTTTTATTCGATTCCGCATATTTGCAATATTTCGTACCTTTCCTACTCTCTTTTAGTTGATATATTGAAATACTTGTTGTATAAAGCATAGTCAATGACAATTAAACACCCTGCATGTTTGCGAGGGTCCCTGCTTATTCCCGAGCAAGGTCTGTGGCTCACCTCATTTTAACAATAAATAGGCGAATTCTGTTCGAATATAGCACATGAGATGGAAATTCATTATGAAGATATCCTTTGGAGATGTACCTCCTCTTCTACAGGATATGCTTGACGTATATTGGAAGTACTGAGAAATAGCAGCCCTACAGTTCCAACCTTCAGACCATCGTGCATATAACAGCATACACATCCAAGAGAATTACCCATCTCTAGATTATTCGATAACCTCTATCATAGCTGAGATCCATTCCCTTGCGTATACGTCACAGCGACAACTGTCGGAAGAACAGTTTGCCAGTCTCTGCAATAATTTCACGCTAATCTATAGCTTCCAGGAGCTATTTGTTGGAACCCATCGCCTACCTCGCTAAATATGATTTCCTTGACGGCATTAAGTTGTGCATCGCACGAGGCGGCAATGTCAACACCACACTCTACTATCCTTGTATAATATCAAGATCTCTATGCAGGAATTTGATTTTAACGTGTATAACCAAGGCTAGGAGTCTTGTTTCTCACACAACTCTCATCATCTATTTGCATCTTGCAAACGGCCACTAAGGTGATTAATTTTGAGGATATTGGAGGGACCTCTGGGCAATGCTCTCCGGCACTGAGAGCAGTGATATTTGACGAAAACGAGGAACTGGTGGCGTTGTTTCTTCAACATGGATCCTGTGTCAACACCCCGAGGACGCCGGCCCAGTACAACCCTCCACTGGACTTGGATGACTGAGAACAGCGTATTCTGCTACTCCAGGAGCAAAGCGGTGATATAAATGCATTATTGCATTGTCGGACATGGGAATGGTGATGGAGGGGATCTTCACTTACAGTATTGTACCGCATTGGATTTCATGACTTTTCTGGGAAGATGTTTAGATGTATCTCAGCAAGATACAAATTACGACAGCCGGGACTACGACGAATATGCGGGAAATAGGACATGTTTATCCCCGTCCTAATGGAACATGGAGCGAAGATCTTGCCAAGGTCAGAGCTAATAATCTAGCCTTCTAAACTATTTTAATCTTTTTAATAGAATGCTGATGGGGAACAAAATTTGGAAAGTAGTAGGAGAAGACTATTATGCGAGAATGGTATAAAATTAGTAACCCGCTGGAGAATTCTTACTGCGCATCATGAGGACGAAGTCCTTGTTCTCCTAAATACCCGGGAGCATCGAATTAGAATCAACAATATGATCGGTTTATTCTATTACAAGATATTGTCGAAAGCTATCCTACGACCTAGCTAATTGGGAAACACGAGCCACTCTTGAAAACAGTTCCCGGAACGTGAAGGAGATTTGGAATGGGTACATTCTCCGGGAAGGAAATCGGGATCCGAGTCACATCACCGGCACAATCGAATTCACTATATAATAGGTGGTTAGAGTTCTGGTAGGAATACCTACCACTACGCAGGTAACTTACGTGTTTATGTCACAGATTACGAGATCTCCGAATAATGCGACGCTGAGGTCCGATCCAGCAGCGTTTTGGAGATTGACACATTGGTTGTAGGGAAAGTGTGCGGTTGTGGCGTCGTCGTAGGTGACTAAGATACCGGGCTGTGGTAAGGAGAGTATTAGGCAGTGGTATCGTGGATTTTAGTGAGTGGAGTATACCAGAGGTGCAGGCACGGCGACAAGCATTTTGGGGAAAGCGAGGACAGAGATCGAAAGGAGAGTTGAAAGTTGGAAACGCATTATTCTTTGTAAAGAGTGGATGTTCCTGTGTGAACTGAAGAATAACCGAGTTTGGATGTTGTTCGCGGGGTGAACTGAAGAAGAATCCTCTTCAGGTGGTCATTTTATACCCTGAAAAGTCTCCAAATATTTTTCTTGTATTAATGCCTAAAGATTGATCCAAACCATACGCGTTTCACGAAATAAACTCAGAAGGCGTCTAGGAAGCTTTTAATGACGCATAAATTTTCAAAGTTGAAACACTCTTTGAACTCGCCATGTCTGGATTCCACGTGAAGTAAAAGATGAAGTTCCATAGGCTAGGTGCAGGCGTCGGTAGCTTCTTACCGGCCATATTAATAGAATACCAATTGAATTTATCAGAACCGAACGACTGGTTGATTAGTACTGAGGACACAGAGCGCCATGGTTAAATAGAGATGTAAACCACACGGATAAGATGAACTGAATTCAGAATGCTTCGGGACTGCTGGGAATGCTTCCATAGATTTTATTTTTACGAGAGAACCACCCGCCAACCCAAGCACAAGAAGGGTGGTTCAAGGTCTTTGCATTGGAGAGCGGAGTTCAAACACATCCGCGCCTTTCTCCTCTCCTCCATCACTCCCATCCTCATATCATCATTCCCACAGCCACTTTCTCTTTCGTATCCGTTGGATGCTTTTATAAACCTCGCAATAATGCATTCTTTGTCTTCCTAATACCTATAATCCGCTTATCTAAGAGCAGTTGAGCTACGCTTGACATCCTGGATGCTATCTGTCGGCTTATGTCATCTAGCGCCCATATCATATTCGCCAGCGAAATCATCATCCCTATAGAGGCTCATTATCTCGC
>KN837124.1:402396-425486 GCA_000827215.1 Sphaerobolus stellatus SS14 | reverse complement strand
ATATTTTCAGGTCACCAGCAGTCAACAAGTACTCTCTCTCGCCATCCTAAACATCCATCGAAATAACCCACTCCTCTGAGAAATGGCCACTCTCACCGAACAGCTTTCTCAACTCTACACCGATATTCATACCACCATTCCCAAGGAAATTTCGGAGAAAATCAACACCATGTTGAGCGAACACAGCGCAAGCTTCGATGTCTCCAAAGCCGCGAAGGCAGGCGATAAACTGCCAGACTTCAAAATCAAGGATGCATTCGGAAAGGAAGTGAGCCGCGACGAGCTTCTTGCCGGAGGAAACATTGTCCTTTCCTTCTATCGTGGCGAGTGGTGCCCCTATTGCAACTTGGAACTGCGAGCGCTCCAGAAGATCGTTCCCGAGCTTGCCGCCAAGGGATATACCACCTGGGATGTCGATAGGCTTTTTTCTGCTAGTTGTTGATCCCGCTAGTCGTTGGCCCCCTATCCTTCTCCCAATCTCGATACCACCCCCTCCTATTCCCATTCTCACTCTACAACCCCCCCTCATCCAACGCTGCTTCCCAATCTCCCTCCCTATCCCTGTTCCTATCTCTTCCAAACAACCACTTCGACTCCCACTCGCATTTGACCCCGAACCCGCTTTTGAGCCCAATTTATTCCTCAAGTCCGTCGCCCAATTGCATCTACCCCCCATTTGTGCATAGCTTCTTTGAAGGCGGAGGAGCGCGATTTGAGGTAGCGAGGAATGAAGAGGAGTTGATTTGTGAGAGTGCTGGGGAGGATGGCGCACACGATGAGGAGGTGGGGACGGAACGGGATGGGCCTGCGGAGGATGCTGATCTGGTTGTGGGTTTTATGTAGAGGTGGGTTGTGGAACGTGTTGTAGGTAGAGCGAACGCGGTTGAGGCTGGCTCGAAGAGGATGTGGATGTTGTGTTGGAGGTGGTAGTGGATGTTGGAGACGGAGAGCTAACAGTCCGAGCGCAGGGTTGACCTTCCATCTTGTTAGCTGATGCTAAATTTGTGTTCAAGGTAGAGATTGCGAGCATATCTGTTGATCTGTTGATATGGATGCGGACCTGAACCTGGACCTGGACGCAACAGCGGGAGCGGTGGAGCGGTGGCAGAATCGTTGGTGCTGATGTTGACATTGATGTTGACACTTGTGCTTTTCATAGTTGCTGCTACGAGGTCGCCTTGCGTGATAGTTGTCGTATCCGTCGAATTGTCAACCTCATCCCCCTGACCTCTCATCGCAAACCATGTCCTCGTCTTCTCTACACTCTCCGTATCTCCCTGGACTAGTATAATCCTATTCCCATCACTCTCCGCGTGGCTCGTCGATCCGCCAAACAGTCCCAGTAAATTCAATTCGTCATTAATCTTGACCGTCGTTTCGTCTTTGACGACAATACTTTTCTCAGGCATTACGGTGGTAGTTGTTACGGATGCTATAGTGGTGGTAGTGGTGGAACGCGCGAATGTCTCAGCGAAGGTACCACCGTAGAGGTCGTAAGCTGTGGTGTCGAAGAAGGGGATGTCGTCCAGGTAGAAGAAGACGAAGCATTCTTGTATCTGTAGATCAAGGTCAGGGTAGTGTACAATAAGGACATCAGTAGACGAGTGACGTACGATCTTCAGGTTGGATTTGATAATGGAGAGAACCATCCCCCATTGGATTCAATGATCATTCACAACGGGCTCAGTGGATATCTCCATTTGTGCATGGTGGTGAAGGTGTGCCAAACGCGTTTGAAGGAGGTTTCTTGATCTTCACAATGTAAGTTAGATATAGCGTTGAACAAAAGGAAATGAGAGCATACCTTAACACTCATATTCCTGCCAGGCTTCTTCACAACCACTGTCAACACCAAACTAACCTCATACTGCTTTGAGGACGGCAAGGTATGAGTCCTACGCACGCCCTGCACTCGTCGAGAAGACCTCGAACGATCGGCACGTACGAGTCAGGTGTTGCCTCGAAAGTTCTGCGCACTATCAGCCCGTCGAGGACGTCGAGGACGGGATTTTTTGTGGTGGGGTGAAGGTGGTCACGTGGATGGCCTTGTTCGTCCGCCGAGGATATAGGCTACCACCGCAAGTCTTGCAAGTAGTAATCACCCATCGTCCCCTTGCGGTTACGCACGTGCGTCTCTGACAACTAACTGTATGTACGGATGTGGGTTCTTATGAGGCATATTTGGGGGTTCTCATACCATAGTTCGTTTCCCAATAAGTATGAGAATTTTGCGACTAGGGCTCCGCACCGTATCTGTATAGACCGTTTCTACGGCACCGTAATACGGCACCCGTAACCGTTCCGGCAGAGCATTTCGCAGAATTGGCCGTAAGACGGTACGGTGCTGAACGGTGCCGTATTAGACCGTATGAAATACGGCCGTTTACGGCCGTAGAAACGGTCTATACGGTTTTCTCGGCTAATAATCTCCTGACCAATAGGAAAGGGTCATTTGCGATCAAAGTTGGGAAGCGCTCGGCTAGCTTCAGTCTCTCATCCCCCTTGGAGGACAGGTATGTTGTTATTCATTAATGGTGGCACCAAGTCCTCTGGTAAACAATCTTAGAAGAACTTACCTGTATTCCATATGTCGTTCCATAGGAATAACCAAAATTCCTAACCGAGCCATTAGGCGCCGGTTTTTACCAACTTTACTGATGTGGTCACTGCACCCATCCAGGAAGCTAGCAAAATACTACTCTACGAGGGGCAGATTCAGATGTGGGAGGGGACAGGAATGGAAGAAGTGGTCACCTTTGAGGATCTGCGGTGGCTGGCCAACAGGGGCGCTGTAATCCGGCCACAGAATGAGCAGGTTCTTGAGGCCATAGACTCGTTGGATAAGGCCGTGGGAGGTGGCATGTGGAAATTTGCCACTGCTCCTAGCGATGTGGAAGGCAATCACTGGCAGACCGTGGTGAAACCCAGGGAAAGTAACTAAATACAATATCGAAGATTTCACGTATAGTTTCAAAGGGTAATTGCTATCCTTAGGACTCGCATCTGTCTGTATATCTTTTCTTTAAAACAGTCTCAGTGAATTGTTAGAGGTGAGAGGAAAATATACGAGACATTCTTCGAGGTTCTAAAGTTTGGAGTATATTACACAACCTACACTGGAGGCATTGAGAGGTTTTCTTAGAGGAAAACACTGGGAAAAACTTAAAAGTGCACCCCATTTCTTCAGTGTTTTTTCATGAATTATGTTAAAACCTTAATAAATGTTGGTTTTCTTTTAGTTTTCCTTCAATGTTTGGGAAAACACTAAAGAAATGGGGTTGACTTCTAAGATTTTCTTAATGTTTTTCTCAGCAGAAAATCCCCCAGTGCTTCCTGTGCTAGCAAAATCAAGTTTTACGTTAGCCGGAGTTAGCCGAAGGCACTAGCCACTTTTGAGGTTGACTTCCACAAAAAAGTTTAAATTCAGTAAAGTGAGAAGATAGAAAGGAAAGTAGTGGCCATTACTACATGTTTGCACCATTAGAATGGAAAGAATAATAAATATCCTAAATTATAGATACCAACTGCGTCTTTAGTATAGTGCTAATTTTGAACGCAGCGCACTATAGACCTCGCCTTTTCCCATCATCTCTGGCCAAGAAGAAACAAAAATGAATTGCAGTCAGATTGATTGCTCTAATTTGGCATTGCCGGCATGTGCACAGACCGCAGAAGCCGGACAGTGGGAAAACTCAGTGAGGCGTCAGTCCAACGCCACCTCACCAATCTAAGCAAGCTGTATTGTGAGGAATTAATTACAACACCAATGTTTGTACCCCCTCCATCCATAACCTCCTTTGCAGTAGACCAATGCTATGACTTCCATCGAGTTCGTAATGCAGACGAAACGGCCTTCGTATTCTCCGAAAGGGATGGTGGCATGGTAAGCAACTGTTATCTTGGTTACTTACCATACCATAAACTCATCCAATCATAGGTGTCGTTTTCTTGGAGGGAGTTAGGTGAAGGTATCATTCGAATGAAAAGCATCGTAGAGGGCAACATTCTGGAGACGACCTGTGGAGCTCCAGACGAGGATCTTGTCGTAGGCATCTTAGCGGCAACGAGTGTACATCATTCGTGTTTCAATCAATAAATGAATTAATTGACGTGATTTTAATCGGATGCCATCACATATACAATCCTTCTATATGTTCATATACATCTATCCCATGCGTCTAGATAACGGCTCCTCGTACTGTTTCCGATCTTGCCCCAAAATTTGCCAGTTGCTGTCACAGAAGCAAGGCATCTATTGGTTACACCGGGCATCATGGCTACGATTGCAAGAGAGACCGTCGAAATGATGCCAGTGGAGTCAAAGGCGACACTTCTCAGCATCCCCTCTTTCCATAAGCTTTATGTCGCGCCTTCGGTTAATGTGACATATCCTGAGGACTATGACAAAACCCTCCTTGAACATTAATTTACCGGCTGTTATTTATCACTCTGCAGATGACTTGAACCATTTCTTGACAATTCTCAGTTCGTTCTAATATTTATCCCCAGAATTCACAACGTTTCCCAAGGCGAGGTCAATCACACATCGAACAATATTCCATGACTTCTTTTACATTGGTAACTGTCATCTTTGACAGGGACAATGGACTAGAACTGATGGACACTTGTCAAATAGAACATAGCCTCCTTCACTTCGGCCCCGAAGAGACTCTATCAGTTCATGCGACTCCCTTATTTCGTACGAGTTTATCCCTGCACACCATCATCCTTTCATCCAATCAATCTACCAGATGGAATGGGTTTACTTACGACGGAATGGCCTGCATCAGGAAAGTTGACACAGGATCCGTTTAGCGCCTCTGCTAGGGGTGATAGGCAGTCGTATGTAGGGCTATGTAATCTCTATACCAACTCCTAGCTTCAATTAGCGAATCCGCCATTGCCTATTCCTACCTAGTGCTACCTAGCACTATGCGGGGTTTAGCACGTGTTGCATGTTTTACTGATGTATGGTAAGTCCATCCGATTTGGACGGCCGTTGACAAGCAAGAGCTCATCATGCACTTTCGCGCGCTGGTTCTGTTCGGACAGTCGCTACTCACTTCACACGAACCCTTAGTGTTCGTAACGCCTAAAACCTTGAAGGAGCACTGGAGGTGAGTCATTCCACTTAAATTTGGTGTGTTCCCATGTTCCTCGACGCAATCATGATTGTGCTATCATATGGAGTGCTTCCTTTCCCTACTAAGGCGTGACAGGCGTGGGCTAAAGAGTCAGACGCAGTAGAAGTCACGAAGAAGATAAATGTAGTAGTAAGTAAATTGTATGATTCCCTTAGGGGGTTTACCGAGAATTATCCAGTCGTTCAGCCAGGGCGCCAATTAATACTGATGTAGCCAATCAGCTTCATCGTCAAGGTGTTCATCTTCAAGGAATCTACGTAGCGACAGATGCACTTCTAAATTGACCAGTAAAATTTAACTAACTTGCATTTTCCTGTATTTCAATTATTGACCTCTAGCTGAGACTCCTAAGGCTGGCCCAGAATTGAGAAAGCGAACCCTATGGCTGCTGCCCATTCTAGAATTTTCAAAGAGGTAGGTTTACAACTGTACCGTCATTCATCCAAGGTTCACCATTATCTGTTAGATGATCATCCTCGGGTCTCTGGAAAAGCCTTTCCATTTGACCGGGAAAGGATCGTTACGAAGAGGAGCATTCTTCAGGTCGCTGGCGCGAAGGAGTCAATTAGATTCCACTAAAAATGGATTCATTGAACTGAGCAGTAATCGCAGGTTGGTAGAATTCGCAGGGAATCCCGCATATTGGAGTCGCATCCACGCCACGGTCGAACCGGACCTCAGCAATAATGATAATGAGGTAGTTTCAAATTTTGATCTAAACCACGGCAATCGAACCCTAGACGATATATAAATTGTTTCTAGCTAGCCTTATTAATGAGATGCAGCTGTGGGGTCTTCGCACATTGGAGCAAGAGCTGCAAGGAACCTTGAGTTTCTGAGGGTAAAGCCCGACCAGAACTACTTAATGCAGTCCTAACATTACGGTTCCAATAACAGATGTAGTCCTTCGGAACCGTCTTTACCTTACATATGCTGCGCTCATGATGCATTTTTACATACATTTTCTCACGGTCAGTAATAAACGTGACAGTTGCTGTTATCAACTTTTTCCCATGATTATGATTTTCCGACGCTTATGTGCATCATCCTGCATTTCCGCTGATGTCATGATTTTTCGTGGCATATACCGTATTCCTTGTTTGTACTAAATTATGCTATTTTCTAATTAGTTTTATAGATATATTTACCTTATTTTTGGTTCTCCTAAATAATATTTGTGACCTCAATTTGTGTTATAAATAAATATATTGTAGATGTACATGTCTGTGTGCTTCTTTTATCCATTTGACTCCCTTTCTTGCACTGAACGTCCCCTTAAATATTCATAAAAGTATGATTACCAACGCAAGATGGCAATAATGCTGGGATATACCAGCTATAAAAGACCCCGATGTCTCCTCCAATATAGCGTGCTTTGATTTTAATAAGAAGTCCGAGGAAGTCCGAAGAAAGAGTGGAGAGTTGTAGTAGTAGTGAATGTTATGTATATTAACATCGTAAGCTGACGCCGTATATAAGGAGAGTTTAGCTCTCCTTGTCTTTCGATGTTTCGGTTTATAACCCTTTTTCTATCCTAAGTCTTTTTCCAGTATTTAACTCGATAGGTTTCTTTCTTTTCTCATTCAGATTTAATAAGGGCTGTCTCTTATTTAAAATTATGATTCTTCTTATAACTTTAGATAGACTTGCGACTCCTTCGCATCTTTCTATGTATATAAAGACGCGGTCTTGTACATAGAATAACACCCCTTTACTTACTACATTAACCGTTGCGTACTGTACTATCAAGCGTACTGACATTTAACGCGTATCGCGAATATTGTTATTCTCGGAACTGACGTATATCACCAAAGTTTTTATCTACCTTTTCAGCCGACGTGCATCACAGAAGCTGAACCTCTGGCTACTACATAAGATTCCAAATTTTATATTCTAACCATGAATACTCAATCTATTCTAGAAACTTTAAATCCCTGACAGTGAACTTTGATTTCTGACGAAAATAGAGCAGGTGGATAGTAAAGATGGCAGTGTGCGACAGAATGTTCATTCTTCCCATCGTTTGCTGAGCATACATGGTTGTTCAGCCGTGGTATATATATAATCTTAAGAAAAAACGTTTAAGACTCATTCTGTTCTGTAGACTGTGTGTTACGCATTCTCCCTCATGACATATATACCCGTCTCTATAGGTACTGTATCAGGCGAATAGTCCGGTGCGTTCTACAGAACTGCACATTCTATTGTGGATGATTCTCCCACCGGCGCATCTACAGGTAATCCGTTACAGATATTTCATCCAGTATTAGATACACCGGTAAGTGATGCTCCGAGTCTCTCCTCGTCGGCTCCCGTTTCTATAGGTATGTTGCGTTCTATAGATAACGGGTCTCCCAAATTTTAATTTCCCGATTATCCTTTTATCTACGGGTATATGTACCTTCCACTGCTTCTCCCAGTATCTATTGGTTCGTGCTTCCACTTTAACTAAATAGTCATCGGGTTCTACAGGTATTACTTTCAAACACATCTTATTTCACAAATGTTTGATCTCTATATAGGTACGTGTCTTGTTGCGCATCTCTTCATATATCTATGGATATGCCTGTTAAGCATATGTTTATCCACGGTCTATACACATTTCTACAGATTGATTGGCGCTCCAGGACGCAGCCTATAGTGTAAGCCCGCTGTAGCAGCTCACCACACGCATACAGTACACAGGCATATATGCTGACTGTCATCGATTGACAGTCAGCAGCTTTACAGTCACACCTTAATATTACGTACACATTCTCGATCCCTTATAAATCCCTTTTCCACTTCGTTGCTCCTTACTTCTTATTCCCCGCAACGAAGGTATTTATTCTCTCAATTGTAGACATATCATTGTACTTACTTCTTATTCCCCGCAACGAAGATAGCCTTGTCATGTCCGTACCGTCTGATTAGTGAGGTCACACGACGGCCTTTCATATAGGTACGCTTGTTACTCATTTGTTTTCTTTCTACAGGCATCTATTGTCATTCGCATCAAATTTGCCATATCTATAGGTATTCGTCTTAGACATCATTTACAGGTAGATTTGCGCTCCCGGGACGTCTTTATCTATAGGCACCCTTGTTACGTATTTCTAGGCTGGCCTACACCCCCATTTTTACAGGCAGCTTTGTGTTCACGTCATATCTATAGGTAAGGGAACCATGTATCTAAGTATCCATTTCTACAGGCATAGGTAGGTCGCCATTTACTCCGCTTTCATATTTGACATCTATAGGTACACCTCGCGTCGTTCAACAGACTTCCCCCCTGGTACATATTTCTAGGCTGGTCTGCCATTTTTATAAGTAGCTTTGTGTTCATGTCATATCCATAGGTAAGGGAACCATCTACCTAATTATCCATTTATACAGGCATGGATATGTCGTCACTCACTCCGCTTTCATATCTGATATCTATATGTATACCTCACGTCGTTCAACAGACTTCCACAATTTCATATATTTTTTATGTATATCCGTCAGCTCTATTCTTCCAATTTCACAGCCTATCAAAGTTCCACCGCATAAAACTTGCACATGGATGCCTTGACCATCCTCTATCTGTAGGTACGATATTTACCGAAGCTAGCTGGCTCTGGCGCGACGTCCCGCACCTACAGAACCCTTGTTTACTATATGCACCTTGGATGCCATGGCCGTCTGTCATTCTGTAAGTGCAGTGTTTTTTGAAGCCTGCTGGGGCTGTCTCAACGATTAGTATCTACAGATGTCATATTCATTGTATTTATCACCGTTTGGTTTCTCATCGCCGTCTGGTTTCTGTAGGTGCGTTGTCCGTGACTATATGTCCGTGCATATTTTGCATCTCTATAGGTGCTGGATCTACGGAGTGTTCTACAGATCCCAGAATAAGCCCCTAGGCTGCCTCGCAGGATCAGGGCTGATCTATCTACAGATCCCGTGTTAGCATCAGTCTTATCAAATCGCGCATACATATAAATATTGGGTGTAGCTAGATATTCTGTGTTTTATGGATAGATGTTGGCTATGGCTGCATCGTGGCATGTATAGGTGCTTTGTGTTTCTTTAGAACCCGTCGTTAGTGGGTGATAGCTTGATCCAGTAAGCACTCCGTCAAGGGGTATCTATAGAATGTATATTGATACCCTTAGGTGACGACCCTGCTTATAGCACCACTTAGGCTCCAGCTTTCTACAGACATGGATTTTGCGTACGGCGGCATTTTACCTTCATGTGTCGTTCATAGCCAATTCTGTAGACGCACTTTATTGGGATGGGGGTTTAAGATCCACCCCATTGGAATGTCTATGAATATCTCTACAGATTCTGTGTTTGGACTATTTCCTGCGGATTGGGCCTCAGTGGTTGATACAGAATCTACAGGACAATATGTGTATTAGGCACATATCCTATAGATTTTCAACCACACTCTGGTGCCTATGACCTTATAACCGCCCAAGCGGAACTTGTATAATGGTGAGGATAGAGAACGTGCATGGTGCATCGAGAGAGGTGAACGAACGCAGGCAGCGTCAAGGGAGAAGCGCACCCAGCTTTTAGAGAAGAACACGCTGAGGGAATGCACCACAGTCCACCGACAACAGTATCATCTCCATCTCTTCGTGACACCTAGTCTGGAAGGAAAGATGTGCTTAGAGCAAGCTTGGAGCTAGTTGTGAAGGTAAACAAGTCACAATGGGTTCACTGGGCTCTCACCCAGTTTTTGCACCTAGCGGTAAATACGAATTATGTTAGGCCCCATATTGATTATATTGTTACATGAGTGTAATATTAAGTAGTTAGGGTCTCTGATATTTATTGCTGTTTGCATAATTGATGGCGGAGTCTGAATTTGGCGCTAAATGTGGTAAAATATGAGTTCCTCAGAGTTTTACTTATATGTTATGAACAAGAGGATTTTGCAGCATAGTCTGTTAATAAAATTTGCTTCTAAACAAACATTCACCATTCGTACGGAATGAATTAGCCGTAAATCTTTTTTATCCCTAGATTAGAAAACTGAAGTGGTTGAAGACCCCGGAATGGAATAACACATTTTCTAATGGATGAAATCTCATGATATTTATATCAAATTATGGCAATACATATAGCATAAATTTGACGGAGCCGCTTTAAACGTAAGTATCTGGGTGATGAGAAATGTGGAAGATTGGGAAAGTTCAAACTGATTAATTTCACTTTCCCACTCTTCCAGATACCCGCATCATAATTGGCTCGGTGAGGTTTACATTATATCTATTAAAATATATTAGAAGAAATTTCATGTGATTCCATCCGGTAGAAAATGTGCTATTTCCTCCCAAAGCCCCTGACTACTTCATTTTTCAAATCCAGAGATGCAGCAATTCTACAGCGAATTCCTTGCGTAGAAATAAGGATTAGATGCTAATAAACAAAGTTTATTAAGAGACTATACTGGGAAACCCTCTTATTTGTCAGGTATAAGCAGAATTCTGAGGAGCCCATATTTTACCACATTTAGCGCTGGATTCAGACTCCGCCATGAATTATGCGAACAGCAATAAGGTTTGTGGAAGAATTAGGGCTAAACTGTTCGGTTGGAGTTCAGTGCAAGTAATCCTCCCTTTCTTATTCTGTTAAAAAAGTATTAGATGTTGATCATTGAAGGCAGATTACCATCTTTGGGGATCTCGCTTGGTTCTACGGACCTTAATTTTTCCATATGACCTGAAGTACAGCAATCAGATTATAAGTAATGCATATATATCGGAAAGAGTACTCAACATCCACAAGTACCAAGCTATGCTTCATCTGTGTATTTTGGTGACGATACATTCTCTACGCATCTTATGTGTCTAATTAGCCCACATTTCGTTTTTGTCTCCCGGAACTTATAGGTGTCGATTTTATAGAACATCGCAACGTATATCCTCAGCCTTGGAACGAATTCATTACCAAACAGCAAAGGCAATCCCCTACTTACCTAATTATTTATCTTTTCCAGGAGTTCTGTCAATGCATGTTAACTCATCTTCTCTCAACGCTATTCATGATCTTTCCAACTTAAAGCCCCTCTTGCTGTGCCTTCCCAACACTATTAGTGGGCTTGTATTCTTTTTAAAAGTATTATTGTCTGGAATTTCCTTCCAGCTTTATTCATATTTACCTCAAATATACATGAACAGCAGCAAAATTATCCATATTGAAGGTAAGATTGCTGTAAAGGGGAAACTTTCAAGTCAATGCGGATCTGAGATTCGTTTTATTTTCGTGCTGGTCCTTTATCCTTCGTGCATATCGCGGATGCAATAATTCTAGCACGGGCCTCTCCATCTTCGGGAAGTAAATTGACAAGGTGATTGCTTATGGACATTTCAAAGAGTAAGGGGAAGCGGACCCCCGGTAGGGTCCGGCTCAAGTAGAGTGATGCACGGAGAAAGTCTCGCTGTAACCTACGTTATGGAAAGTGTTGACATACTGGACTTGAAGAGCATATACGGATTTTATGGCAAGTTTACTATTTGTTTTTCTCCTCCGCTGATGCCTCTTCCTTGTAATATTTGACCTTATTTCGCATTTCCTAAGAAGCTGAATAGATCGTTTATTATCTACATTTCACTTGCATTCTGCACTTTCTCGGAGAAAACTAGGGAAATTGCTTGTTCTAAAATGACAGACTCTAAGTTTAGCGAATGATCACCAGACCCGGACCGCGAGTATAATATTAGAATAGGAGGGATTAAGGTGTCTCCGTTTCACATTTGGCTACGCTCGAAGCCGAACATTATCATCCAAAGGCTCACGGGCCAAGTCAGGAAAGCCAAGGTTATATCTAAAGTCTAGACTGAATTCACTCCAGGAGGAATTTATTTGTAGACGTGTCTGATAGCAACTCCATCAGCAGTATGAGTGTCCAGAACTTACTACTACGTAGCATTTTAAGGAACTTAGTTATAAACATCAACTTGGTTTGGAATATTTTGGTTGACTTTAGACATCAAGAAGCGAGACCTGTGGCCGCCAAGGGCTTCGAATCTGTATATTTCATAGGAGAGTCGTCGCGTGTCCTGTGCAACTGGCAAGTTCGAAGTTCGGAGAATCCCTAAGTCGAGTCGGATGTCACTCCTCGTCCCTGGCGGTTTATTCGCAGAAAGCCTTAGTATTGTGACCTTACGATGATGAAATTTATGTGCCCGCCAAGAGCTTCGAACCTGTGTATTTCAGAGGAGAGTCGTCGCGGGTCGTGTGCTACTGGCAGGATCGAAGTTCGGAGAATCCCCAGGTCGAATCGGATGTCAGTCCGCATCCCTGTCGGTTTATTCGCGGAAAGCCTTGATATTTTCACCTTATGCTGATGCATGGAAGAATATCAAACTTAATCGTAGTTGAAAAACTGGGGATATAAAACCGTAGTCTAGGATAAAGCAATCACAGCAGAGTCAGACCAGCATCTAAAATGGTGTTACTATTTGCCTCTTTCCTCTCCCTGCTGACGACGGTTTATGGCTTAACTTTATCATTGCAGCAGGGGAACGGTGCTGTCTCTCCTGCACCGACCAGCACTGCTACATCATCCACTGGCTCTACTTCCGCTGCTGCACCTCCCGTCTCATCCGCTCCCCCCGCCGTAACTGTTCCTCACTGGGGACAATGTGGTGGTATTGGCTGGACTGGACCTACGGGTATGTAACTAATACCCAGCGCATTCGTTATACTTATCATTATAGTTTAGTCTGTGCTGCCCCTTACACTTGCGTACCTTGTGGTACTGGTGGTAGCGTGTACTACTGGAATTGCTTGTAAAGACGGGAATAATTATGTAAACTGTAATATAATTGTGGCATCAGACTTTAATAGCCAGGCAGAAAGGCCGAGGTAATTTACATTGACGCAACCATTGAGGAATGACCTTCGCAAAAAAGTGGAAATCAAGTAAAACTCCACTCAAGCAGTCTCCGTGACAGATCGTTCAAGGGTTTTTGCGATAAAATCGCTTTATTCGACAATACGTATACATGTCAGAGAAACAAATCACACAAACTGCGAAAAGCAAGGAAACTTCAACACTCTTACTAAGCCAGGCATGGAACTCAAAAATGACGTGCACCTCCAGAATGTCCATGAGTAATGCGAGCGTGCTTCGTGGGCTCTACGCTACAAGGAAATGAGAGCCAGGCGGAAGAGAAAGTGGTGTTGCGACCACCGTAACCTCGAGGGATTCCAATTTGACAGGTAATCCGCCAGTCTAAAATTTGCAGATTAAAATGACAATCCAAAGGAATAAATATTGCTAATACGAACCTTCCGGACACGCCAATGCAGCTCCATATGCTAATAAGAATGAATAACGTCCGGTTCAAACGATCGCAGCCTGGATAATTCAGTAATACCTTCATTCATGTATACGAAGCCTTCGTCGATAAGGAATTTACCCGCCAACGGTCCACACGACCGTGGCCAGTGGTACCCAGTAGTGGTTACTTGGTAGTGACCTTGTGTCACGCACTAGTGTAAACACCGTCGACCACCCTGCACTATCTTACTCACTACTAGTATGAGTTATCGTTATTTTGGACATTCACTAGAGTGGTGTGCTGAGTTAATTAACATACCTCTTGGAATTATATATGGTGAAAGGTTGTTTTTCACCTTGTTTGAGCCTTCTCTGGCCCATACATAATAGCCTCCCAAGGAATATAAGTATTCATGGAGAAACTCTAATACAATATATAGGTGATTACAAGAGACTATAAGGATGGGAATAAAATGGTAGAATAATATGTGGCCTATTCATAAGGAGTTAGCTTATACATTTTAATTTAAGCTGACAGCTACAAGGGAGATAGAAACTTCCCTTGTAAGTGATATACCAGCAACAGCCTTAGAGTAGTAGCACTTGGAGTCGAAAGGACATCAATGGGGTTTTATAATATCGTGTATCAACAAGGGATTGACTAAGGGATTTAATTACATGTTTCAAATACTTTCACAGACTCAGATCTCCCACAAATCGATATATTTCGCAAATAGCATTGATTAATTCATAATTAATTACAGTCTTCATAAAGAGCTCAGAAAAATATGGCTAAACTAAGGAAAAGTAATTATGTAAAATCTATATCACCTATTTCTACATTTATGCTGGCCAGGAAATAGAGAACACTGGGCCGCAGTGGTGGACGATGTGAACAGTAGTCACTTGTAGCTGACCAGCTGGGCGCCTAGCTCTGAACCACTGGGCAACGGCCCGAACCGCAGCCAACCAATCGAATCGGGACCATTGGCGGGTTTACTGTCGATAAGATTGAGCCGGTTTTGACAATTCGCACATGAACCTGCCATCCTGTTGACGAAGGCTTGGTGAGCACTCACACAATAGGGGCAATGCGCCAATACTCAGGATTCTCAGGGGCCTTGCCCAAGAAATGAGGACAGAGAAACTGGTTCCAAGTTCATCTTTCTCAAATGTGACACGAACAGACCAATCCCAAATGTTTCCTTCTGGGAGAGCCGGTGTATTAGGATGTAAAACAAGGTGTGATTGAGACTATGGGCAACTCGGTATAACTGTAAGTAGAAAGTCAGGGAAAAGGTTTTCGGCTCTTCAATTTAGTATTGGATTAACAGTCTGGAAAGTCCAAAGAAATTTGAGGAATAACACATCAGTAACGGTATTATATTGTCCGGCGCGTCCCAGACACTCCAGACGCCCGGATCACCCTGGCGGACTTCCCCCATTTCGGAAGCCTCCAGGACTGGTTACCTGGCGACCAGACTGTCTGGACAGTTGCTCGTTTCTTAGTACTGTCTAACCTATGTATTCCGTGGCTATGAGTAGGAAGATCCCTTGAGAATATTAATTTACAGGGTTTATAGGAAAGTATAAAACCCTACTAACAATAACCTTTTTCTTGCAGCAATTGATTCAGTATCAACTTCTTACCTTTAAGGCTTATTTGTCTCCTTTCGCTTGTACCCCAATTCTCTTTTCATAACAGTTTGCTGCATATCATATAATTCTTTCATTCAAATGCAAAATCGTCATGATTTTATTGACTCTGATCCCAATGGTTCGTGAATTCCTGTTGACATTAGTGAGTTTTAATTCAGTGTGAGACACCATGTTAATATCTCGTTAACATCAAGTTGATTAGTTCTAGAATATTGATACTTATCTTAATTCCTATAGCTCCTATATTTCTTCCCGCTGGTTAGTCTACCACAAATTTCTCACTACTCATTGATACTAATAATACATTTTAGGTAGTTATACCAATCAATATGTCTTTAATGGTGGGGAACAATAAGGATTGTGTAAGCATCGTACTCTCGCTATATCACACTGTGCTAATCAATCTTCCTTATAATTTGTTGACATTCCTATATCATTTCGGTATGTATCTATGATTGCTTTTGATTGATTTGGATTTATAGGTCACTCGCAACATCCTCCAGACTATCCGGGTCCTATGCATCCTCAATTTCTATATCACACAGAGGGAGTATTGGCTCCATACATGTCCGGGCCCCCTAACAGAACTGACTCGACTCGAATAAACCCAGCTCCTTATGGATATCCGAACTGTGCCGTCCCAAATCAACAAATTCATATTCCCTATGATTCTCATGGTCCTCGAGATCCTGATGAGAATAACAGTATTATTGAAGGTCCAAACGGATCACCTCCCCATGGCTTCCCTCAACCACCGCTGTCTCTTAATCCATATACCGGTGTTCCCATGGGTCCCGGTGCTACGACTTCTCATATGAGCTATCCTCATCCAAGTCAAAATTCGCTTATGTGCAGCCAATCCTCCGAATCTTGTGAACAGTCTGCAAAGCCTGCTATAACCGAGGAGGACACCAACATTTATGCTGCATTTTTGGAATTTCGAAGTTGCCTTCAAAAATATGTCCATCTTCATGCTGATTCTTCAGCTTCAGTGAAACTCTTTTGGAAGAGTATTCATAATAGTGTTGAGGTAAGACCTTTGATTACAATGACTTGAAACAAATCTGTATCTGATATATATGCTTTATAAGACTTCTTCTCAGACTGCTTGAGAATTCTATAACAAATATTGAGTAGCAAGCTAAGCCTTTGATCCCAGTTCACTTTTACTGTGATACTAAAGACCTATGGACTCCACACTTCTTACAAGTTCTCCTTTTTTCCTTTTTACGTCACTGCTTTTGAGCATTGTCTCAGTCTTTCATGTATTTTGTTTAAGTAAATAACAATACATTACAGTAATTTGTTTACAAATATACTCCATAATAGTGTCTCCTTATCCAATCAGTTGACAAGGCGAGGGATCCGGAGCGAAGCAGAGGACTTCCCTTGTCTATGATGATAACAATGTCAGGGGAGGCATGCTTGAAAGGGTTCACATCTGACCCTCCAACTCTGGATCAACAGTTCATCCACTTAAGTACTAACTCAGCAAATTCATGGGATCCATCTGGATTAAGCTAGTGTCAATGTTCCAGAATATCCAATGAAGGACCCAGAGACATTTACCCAAGTGTGCATAAATTATTTGGAAGGCTACACACTCATGATACAACATTAAGCCCAATTTACTGCTGTAAATGTGATCTCCTGTTGGATGATGGGTCGATCAACAGCCTAGACTCAGCTTTGGAGTAGTGCATATTGTGACTGCTTCCCACAAATAGTGGCATATGTGTATAGTCTTAAGGACATATGGAGTTGACTTGACTACTTAGCACCAAGGGCTGGTGGCTTAGTGGTAAAGTGTCTAGTCTAGATAACAGATGGTCCCAGGTTCGATTCCTGGCCAGTCCAATCTTTTCAACCTCTCCTCCATAGATCACACCTATCCAAAAATATCCTTAAGTAGCCTTGAGACTAAGTCTTCCTGATGCTGTTGCAACACTTCAAACCTCCCAACTTTCACTCTAGTAGCCCAGACATCCCTATAAGGGAATCATTATCATGTGTGCAGGCTTCCAGAAGCAAACAGGCACATCATGATCACAACATGCCTATCATGTTGGCCCACGGTTAAGCAACAGATCGAGGACAGTACTATTCCCTCAGATGAGCCCCCAATAGAGGGAGTAATGAACCTAATGAGTAAATCATGATATTCCCCATACACACTTTCAATATTTCTCAGTATTGTGTACTTTAGTCTCTGAACATCATCCTCTACCCCAAAGAATGTGAATCTCCCTGTGAAAGGCACGAGCAAGAGTGATCTTTAATGGCCTATAGCAACATGTCAAGCATGGTATAACTGTTCTTCATGTTGAGAAGGACTTCAATTATAAGCTCAGATACTTTGATACATAAATAGCAGTAGAAAGGGGCCATTTTCTGCCTTTATCTTGTATAATAAGTAGATGTGTACAGATCTTCTTTGACATAATCCTGACATCCAACTAATATTGTGGGCCCATCTTTAAACATAGCCTTTTGACTGGCTTTCCTCATGGCATTATTATGCAGAGAGAGGTAGAAGAGTGAAAAAGTGAGTTGGCACTAAACAAGAGTATGATTGAGAAGCTGAAATATTCACTGCATCTCTATATACCCTGTAACACATCTATCTACTAACACACTATTCTTGCTATTTGCGAAGTTTCTTTATATTCATTATCGGGAGTAGATCTGGGCAGAATGTACTCATTGAGGAACGCAGCGGCCTCCAGGGATAATGTGAGATGGAAAATGATAGAGCTAGTGTAGCTGAAAGTGAAATTGTGCGAAATTTCAGAGGCCTGATTGCCGTTCGTGCCTAAGGAATGGCAAGTGTGTGTTGCACACAACAGAGTTTGAGGTGTCAGCCAATCGGAGTCATGGTGTGACGGCACTTGCTAAGTGGCCTGGTCTCAAGGCTGATCCTTAAGGCAGTGGCGGAACAGCCGGGGGTGACAGAATATGACTGGAAATATGCTTCAGAAATAAATTCAGTACACTCTGCCACTGGCCCTCAAATTTATGAATGTCAGGCATATGCAGGTTTAAATTGTCCCAGGTGTTAGGGGAAATTGTGGAGATTTTTTTTTAAGTAGTCAAAGCCAGCAATGACAGGTACATCTTTATCTCTAATTTCCCACATGGCACCTACAACACTTGGGAAACCAGCAGTGAGCATCCCAGCTGCCAGATGAACAGCTTCCTCTGGGAGCTTCTCATCCCCTGTTGCTGTCTGGCATGCTGATAGGAATGCAAGCTGTGCATTATTGAATGATGTTCTCATGAGTGACTGCAGTTCAAGATTCCCATCATATAGTGCAAATGCATTCTTGAGGGGATCTTGAGTATTCTGGATGCCATGACAGGCAAGATGGACCCACTCATTCTGACCCAATTCTTCAAGCACCTTGGTGACAGTTGCATGTTCTGCATTTAGATGAAGACTGTTTTCAGCTGAAGCATATTTCAGAACAGCCTCCACTTCCATCAATGTTCCATATAGGGGAATTTGACCTGGTGTTTTTGACTGGGAGACTATGAGGACTTTGGGAAGAGCTTCCACATATCTGGGAGGAGGACGGAGCAGAGTGCTCAGAGCAGGACTATATGATGATACTGCATAGTCATATATCTTCATTTTTTCCTCAGGGCCATAAGTCCCAGCAGCATGAAGAGGGAGGAAGGCAAGAGGACCTGTAGCACACCATGTGATATGAGGCATAGAATCACCAATTACATTTAGCAACTGTATATCCAACCTGGGTCAGTCAATGTCTAAGTGAAGGATAAAGTACCACTAACAATATCCTTGATTTTGAGTGCAATTGGTTGCACCACCCAAGACCAAAGGTTACCCAGAATTGATTGAAGGATCTCAGCACTACTTTGAGTCTCAGCTGCAGCAATTACCAATTTCCGACTCCCAGATGTCTTGAGAATTGAATTCATTTTTGAGCTCAGCATCTCTGCCTTCTCATTAGAGAATTCTTGAAGAAGAACATGGATAATGGGTTCCAAAGTATTATAGGAGTGAAGTATTAATGCATCACAGCGAGTTTCGTGTACATTAATGATTACCACAGGCCCATTGTTGGCTGCATGAACAAGCTCTGCCAGCTTTTTGGGTTGAAGAAAGTCATTGAAACCATCAAGATTACGGATCTGTTTCAGAAGTCTCCCATACTCTGCTGCTAGAGTATGATTTCTCTGTGCCTCTTGTTCTGCAGTCAGTTGGGACCTTTGGGAGTCAATATCCTGGAGGGATAGCTTAGTGTCCAATGTTCCAGCTCTTTCAAGGGCAGTAGTTACTTGATGCAACTTCTCTGCAAGTACTGGATATTTGATGTGGAGGTCGTTCGGTGGTGTCTGTAGCTGAAGTATCTGCCCCCAAACAATGCTTCTACCCTCTTCCAACCATTCTAAAGCCAATGCTGCAGCTGCATTGATGGCACTTCCAATATCTGACAGCTCTTTATACCACTATGGCACCTTCTGGCCTAGCCAGACACGCTGAGGAATTATTTCCAAAAGCATGCTGTATGCCTCAAGTGCAGAGGAAGTGTTCCCATTAACTGAACACAAGGATGCCCAAGCTAGTGCATCCTGGAATCATGCTAAAGGGGGGCTGGAATCATTCTTGGCAGCTTGTGAGTAAGCAGTAATTGCACTGACAAGACTTCTATCAGAGCTATCTAGCCAACCAAGCTGCTTATATTGAGAATAGAAGGAATTCCCAAGGTAACAGCGATATCGAGCCTTGAGGGTATGACCATCAGGTGTTAGATTAACAGCATGTTGCTCTGCAGCAATGGCCTTGTCAATGTCACCAAGATCAGCTATCTGGGCAAATCTTTGACGGAATGCCCCTCCAAGATTGTTGAGATATCCAGCCTTGTTAGCATGATTGTCAGGGGTGAGATTAACAGCCTCCTGGTATGTAGCAATGGCCTTGTCAATGTCAACAAGCTCGTGGAGCTGCTCAAATGAGTACCGGAAGGAATTTCCAAGATTGTTAAGATATCCAGGCTTGTCTGGATGATCATCAGGTGTGAGGTTAAGAGCCTCCTGCTGTGCAGCAATAGCCTTGTCATTGTCAACAAGGTTATGAAGCTGCTTAAACCGAGAAAGGAAGGAAACAGCAAGATTGTTAAGAAACCCAGCCCTGCCAGCATGCCCATCTGGGATGCGATTAACAGCCTCTTGCTGCATAGAAATAGCCTTCTCAATGTCAACAAGCTCACCAAGGTAGTCAAATCGAGAAAGAAAGGAATTACCAAGGCTGCTGAGCTGTGCAGCCTTGTCAGCATGATCATCAGGGGTGAGGCTAACAGATTCTTGCTGTACAGTAATAGCCTTGTCAATGTCAACAAGCTCACCAACCAACTCAAATCGAGAACAGAGGGCATTTCCCAGGTAACAGAGATGCCTAGCCTTGGGAACATGATTCTCAGAAGTAATATTGACAGCTTTTTGCTGTGCAGCAATGGCCTTCTCAATGTCTATAAGATTACCAAGCTGTCCAAATCAGAGGCGGAAGGAGCCCCCAAGGCTGTTGAGATGTCTAGCCTTCTCAGGATGATCATCAGGAGTGAGATCAACAGCCCCTAGCTGGGCAGCAATGGCATTCTCAATGTCAACAAGTTCTTCAAATTGTCCAAATTTAGAACAGAAGGAATTTCCAAGGTTGCTGAGACATCCAGCCCTGTGTGGATGACCATCTAGCATGAGATTAACAGCCTTTTGCTGTGCAGCAATAGCCTTCTCAATGTCAGCCAGCTCACCAAGCTGGTCAAAACAATAACGAAAGGAACCTCCAAGGTTGTTGAGAAATCCAGCCTTGTCAGGATGACCATTAGGGGTAAGATCAACAGCCTCTTGTTGTGCAGCAATGGCGTTCTCAATGTCCACCAGCTCCCCAAGTACCTCAAATCAACAACGGAATGAACCTCCAAGGTTAGTGAGAATTCTAGCCTTCACGTTGGCATGACCATTAGGGGTGAGCTTAACAGATTCTTCATATAGCGCAATGGGTTTGTTCATGTCAACAGCCTGACCAAGCCTCTCAATCGAGAAGAGAAGGAATTTCCGAGATTGTTAAGATATCTAGCCTTGTCTGGATGGTCATCAGGTGTGAGATTAAGAGCCTCTTGCTGTGCAGCAATGCCCTTGTAATTGTCAAAAGGACTACCAAGTCGGTCAAAGCGAGAACTGTAGGAAATCCCTAACTTCATAAGATATTGAGCCTTATCTGCATCTCCATCAGGAGTCAGTTCAACAGCCTGATAGTATGCAGCAAGGGCTTCATCAGTGTCAGCAAGCTGACCAGACTTCTCAAACTGATCACGGAAGAAGTCTCCATGCTTGTTCATATAACTGGCTGTCTAAGCATACTCATCAGGGATGACACTGACAGCCTGTAGCAAATCAGTCAACATGTGTTGCTGTTCATCTGAAGGGTCCAATTGATTGCCATGGTCATCCTATTCAAGATAATAACATTAGCTCAAAGACACAACGAAGAAATATTCTCATACCTGTGAATGTGGCAAGGACCCATGCAACTCCAGCAATTTAGCATGTGCAGGAGATAAGGATGTGATAACACTACCATCTCCAGGATTCTCACTTGTAGAGTTGGGTGGTGCTCCAATCTGTATTGAAACATGTTTAGTATAAATGCTAAATGGATTAAGAACATCATACTAGTAGTGCGGAATTCTCAATCTGTTCAAGATCTATAGTATCACTTGATGACATTGAGGAGTTCTTCTACATGTATAATGAGGAGACTCATTATTAATGAATACACGAAAGAAGTCAACACTTACAATTTGACACAACTAATTATTCTGCTACCAATAATAATTAGTACAAAGACAATTGACATATTTGAATGAATTTACATACTGAAGTGTGCTTGAAGGGATAGTAGAATTGTAAGTTGTCTCACCTGGCACCATCATCATTATATAGTGCAAGGGGCATGCTCACAGGTGATCAGAACCTGTCAGAAGGTAGGAAGCAAGGCTATGAATAGGATGCTAGATTAGTAACCATCTACTGTCATCAGTTTACTCAATTTAGGAATTGGAAATTCCTCATTAGATCCTGATGTGTGGACCATATTAATACCAAGTTCTAGATACATTTGAGCGTGCAGATAAGACAAGAAAAGCTAGTAATTATCGGTTCGTGAAGATAGGTTCAACTTGGAGTGAAGTATGTTTTGCAGGGATTTTGTCAGCTGCCAGTGAGGCACTACTAGGTTTGTGCCATTCCCAATTCCAATTGTAAGCCTGGGACTTCCCATTATGCTTGTACAAGCCATTGAACAAAGGGGATAAGAACTCTAGGGAAAATCTGTCATTGATTCTCCAGAAGAAGGTCAGGAGGACCGTTCACCACCAGTTTTGAGTACCCTTGCGCAATACACCTCGGATCTATTAACTTGACATTCTGACATTTTAAATCACTGCATGGAACCCCATCACAGCACTGAGATGAGAAGTATAGGATACAAGGTTACTAGACAAAGAATCTGGAAGCAAAAAGGAGATGAATACTAAGGTGAGTCTCAAGACAGCCAATGGGTAAAGACAGTTCCCACAGTCGTCCCTCCTGTTTAGGAACCGTAACAGCACCTGGTCAAGCGGGTGCTGGGCAACAGCAGGAGCTCCATTTCATTAGTTATTGGCCATAAAAAGTAAGAACACACATGCTTCTTCTGAATGTAGAGTCTGTCAAGGAAGTGGTGCCATTTCAAAAAACCTCATCATTGCCAAACTGGCAAACCATCGCATCACATGTTGCTAAAGACTGGCCACATGGGCCATAGCAAGTTTGGAATACACTGTCACTGTTCCTTTGCGAGGTCGCTGTCTGTAGCCTCGATTAATAGATGTGTCTCCTTGTCAAATATTGATCCGACCGGCTCATATTCATATATTATTTTCTATCCATGTTCTATTCATTTGACTTATTCACTTTGTATTCGTTCATACAGACTCTTTTCCGCGCGGCTTATATTCCCGCGC
>KN837124.1:364561-400966 GCA_000827215.1 Sphaerobolus stellatus SS14 | reverse complement strand
CCTGATGAAAACATGAGGAAAACATTAGAGGTCAGCCCCATTTTCACAGTGTTTTCCTCAGAAGAAAACATTGTTAGAAAATATAATTTTAGTAAGGTTTTCAATGCAAACTTATCAATGTTTTCACTGGGAAAACCCTTGAAGAAATGTTGGAGAAAGTCCAGAATTCATCAAAATTTTATTATCATCTTATAATGGTTTCCACCCCTGAAAACAATAAAGGAATTGGGCAAAAATGTTCAAGGAAGCTTAATTTTCATCATAGTTTTTCCACTGTTTTATCAATGTTTTTGGTGTAAAACCTGAAAATACAAGAGAAAAATCTTAGGAAGTGATTCAATTTCTAGTATGATTTTGCCATGGTTTTATCATGTTTTTGAGTAGAAAAACATTAGATATAGATAGGGAAAATCCTGGAAAGATTTTCAATATCAACAAAGGTTTGAAGTGATTTTTGTCAGTGGAGCTTATTCAATCCATGGATTAGCATAAGACAGTCCAGATTAACAATGGATTGGCAGTCACGGATCAGCATAAGACAGTCTGTATTAACAACATGTTGAGCTTATTCAATGCAGATAAAGATTGGCAGCCATGGATTAGCATTTGCCAATCCGGATTAACAATGAATTGAGCTTATTCAGTCCAGATAAGGATTAGCAGTCACAAATTAGCATGAGACAGTCCAGAGTAACAATGGATTGACCTTATCTAATCTGGATAAGGATTGGTAGTCATGGATTAGCTTTGACAATCTGGATTAACAATGGATTGAGCTTATTCAATCTGGATAAGGCTTGGCAGTCACAGATTAGCATAAGACAGACCAAATTAACAACAGATTGAGCTTATTCACTCTGGATAAGGATTGGCAGTCACAGATCAGCATAAGACAGTTTGGATTAACAACATATTGAGCTTATTCAATCCAGATAAAGATTGGCAGCAGCCATGGATTAGCATTTGCCAATCTGGATTAACAACAGATAGAGCTTATTCAATCTGGATAAGGATTAGAAGTTATGGATTAGCATTTGCCAATCTGGATTAACAACAGATTGAGCTCTCCAATCTGGATAAGGATGAGCAGTCATGGATTAGCATAATACAGTCTGGATTAACAACAGATAGAGCTTATTCAATCTGGATAAGGATTAGAAGTCATGGATTAGCATTTGCCAATCCAGATTAACAATAGATTGAGCTATCCAATCCAGATAAGGATTGGCAGTCATGAATTAGCATAATATAGTCCAGATTAACAATGGATTGAGTGTTAAGAATACATGCTTCAGGAGACTATAGGTACAAACAATGCCAAACAAATAGTATTAGATTAATGTATAGACGCTAGCTACGATTCTCTTTGTCTACAATATACATGTCGTAACCCTCGCACTGGCCAAGTCAAGCCAGCATTACTCCTTGCTGCTATTAGCACAGGACAGGCTGCCGATCTGTTTGGACAGCAACACACGCGCATACCTCGCTAGGCATCGTGCACCTCCCCTCTTCATCCTTATTTCATTTTCAACCTTCGCACTTTCCGCTTCTATTTCCGACAACGGCGATGACCCGTTTAACATTGAGCTTATTCAATCCGGATAAGGATTGGCAGCCACAGATTAGCATTTGCAGTCCGAATTAGCAATGGATTGAGCTCATTCAATCTGGATAAGGATTGGCAGTCACGAATTAGCATTTGACAATCTAGATTAATCACAGATTGAGCTTATTCAATCTGGATAAGGATTGGCAGTCACAGATTAGCATATGGCGATCTGGATTAACAATGGATTGAGCTTATTCAAGCTGGATAAGGATTGGCAGTCACAGATTAGTGTAAGACAATCTGGATAAACAAAGGATTGAGCTTATTCAAGCTGGATAAAGATTGGCAGTCATGGATTAGCATGAGACAGTAATGGATTGACCTTATTCAATCTGGATAAGGATTGGCAGTCATGGATCTATGTCTACTCATGGGTTGTGACACGAGGGTGGAAGTTGTAGATAGTCTGTACCATTATGTATCTACACTCCTGAAAACACTGACAAAATCACTCCAAACCTTGGTTGATATTGAAAAACTTTCAAAGATCTTCCCTATTTATATCTAATGTTTTTCTACTCAAAAAACATGATAAACCCATGGCAAAATCATACTAGAAATTGAATCACTTCCTAAGATTTTTCTCTTGTATTTTTTTAGGTTTTACACTTCAAAAACATTGATAAAACAGTGGTAAAACCGTGATGAAGATCAAGCTTCCTTGAACATTTTTGCCCAATTCCTTCAATGTTTTCAGGGGTGGAAACCATTATAAGATGATAATAATATTTTGATGAATTCTGGATCTTCTCCAACATTTTTCCCTGATTTCTTCAAGGTTTTTCCCAGTGAAAACATTGATAAGTTTGCATTGAAAACCTTACAAAAATCATATTTTCCAACAATGTTTTCTTCTGAGGAAAACACAGTGAAAATGGGGCTGACCTCAAATATTTTCCTCATGTTTTCGTCAGGTGAAAATCCCTCAATGCTGCCAGTGTGCGTGCCCTCTGTGCGCCCTCCACTTGTCATCTCAGCACCTTGCCACCACTCCAGCCCTCCGCACCAATTCTGCCTTCAGAGCGACACTGGGAGGCCCCAGAGCCTCCCAGCATTAATCTCCCATATCCGCCCCACCTCCTCCCTCTGCTCCACTGTGCGGCCGCCCCTCTGTGCGCCCTCCACTAGCCATCTCAGCACCTCACCGCCACTCCAGCCCTCCACTCCGATTCCATCTTCAGAGCAACACTGGGAGGCCCCAGAGCCTCCCAGCATTGCTCTCCCATGTCTGCCCCACCTCCTCCCTCTGCTCCGTTGCCCTCTGCACTCGCCATCTCAGCACCTCGCTGCCACTCCAGCCCTACATGCCAATTCCACCTTCAGAGCGACACTGTTATTCTTGAGGAAGATGAAGGTCAGATTGAAGAATTTGACAAGTATGCTCCTCACCCTGAGGAGCAGCAAGAGTATGAAGATCAACCTGAAGAGGATGATCAGCAGTATCATTTCAATGATGAGGAATGCGAAACAAGAACCATTGACAATGAAGCTGTACATGTCAATGCAATCATTAAAGCATCAGGCTATAATGATTGTGGCAGACTCTATGGAATTAGAGTCTGGGAAGCAGAGACTGATCTGAGAGTCTGCAGTATTGCAGACAGGAGGAAAAGGACAACCTGCCTATGACCATCGAGCAAGGAAGAAGGCTCATCCTTTACCTACAAGAGGTAAAGAGAATGAAACTATATCTGTATTCTGGGATATAGCAGGAACACAGGCCCACTGCCTTTTAAACAGTGGGTGTGAAGGAATCATGATATCAAGTGATTTCATGAGAGCCAACAAACTTCCAAAGTTTGAATTGGAAAAGCCAGTTATTCTGCAACTGGCTTGTGTGGGAAGTAAGTCCACTGTTCAGTATGGACTTACTGCCAAAATACTTCTCAGCAAGGAGAAGTATAATGAGTACTTCGACATTGCTAATGTTGATTACTATGACTTTATTTTAGGAACTCTGTTCTTACATCAGTTTGAAATCTTATTAGATTTCAACAACAACTGTGTTCAAATGGGTAAACTTAGTTTTCCCAATAGGTTTGGCAGTATAACACCAACCGAAGCAGATGAGGATGAAAATCATCTGCAAAAGGAAAAGCCTAAGGCTCTTCCTACTTCCACTTTGAAATGAAGCCAGGAGGGTGAGACTGACAAAATAATACAAGTAGTCTCACCATCAGTGATTGCTACCTATGAAAGCAGCAAACCAGGAAGTAAGAGAACTGAATAGCATATTTATGGTGTTCAGAGTAGAATATCACTTAATGAAAGTGATATTCCTGTGTTGAGAGAAGCCTGGCAGAACAGGTATGCAGATAGCTTTGCAGATATCCCTTTTGGAGTTACCTCCATTTAGGGAGGTAAATCATGAGATCAAGTTAATTGATCCATCGAAAGTGATTCGATATAGGACTCCTAGATGTCCTGAATCACTTAAAGAACAATTGGTTGATAAAATCAATCATTATGTTATAGCCAGATAGTGGAGACAGACATCAACACAACAGGCTGTACCAATACTCTGTCTTCCTAAAAAGACAGGCAAGCTGAGAATTGTGTTTGACAAGCATTTGCAGAATGAAAACACAGTAAAGGATGTAACTCCTTTCCCTGACCAAGACATGATTCGTAATGATGTGGCCAGGTCTCAGGTTAGATCAAAGATTGATCTAACTGAAGTGTATGAACAGATATGCATTGTGGATAGAGATGTAGACAAGTCTGCATTTTCCACAATATTCAGGACTTATGAAAGTCTTGTTATGCAAATGGGTGACTGTAATGCTCCATCTATATTCCAGTGTTTGATGACTATGATATTCATCAAACAAGTTGGTTGATTCATCCATGTTTACTTGGATGATATATTTGTGTTCTCAATGTCAATAGAGGATGAAGAACACTTAAATCAAGTGTTCTCTTTATTACATGCAAATCACTTATACCTGAGTAAAACTAAGGTAGATTTGTATTCAGATAGGATGGATTGTCTTGGCCATATCATTGATGACCAATGTATTCATGCTGACACAGATAAATTGTATTGGCTTCATAGCTGGTGCACTCCAAGAAACTGCAATGAAATCCTGCAATTTTTAGGATTATGCAACTATCTGGCATTGTTCTTACCAGATATCTCAGCATATACCAGCCCATTGACTGGTATAAACAGAAATAACTGTTCATTTGAGTGGACTCCATTTCTGGATAAGTGCTTTAAATGTATAAAGCACATGGCGACCAAGCACTTAATCCTAAAGGTGCTTGATTGGAACTCACTACTTGATATATGGGTGGTGATTGATGGCTCCAACTTCGGTGTTGGAGGATACATTGGACAAGGAAAAGAGTGGAATACTTGTCATCCTGCTGGATTTCTATCAAAGAAATTCACCTCAGCACAGCAGAATTATTGGACTCATGAACATGAAGCCCTTGCTGTACTGGAAGTGCTTGCCAAATGGCAAGACAAACTATTAGGAAGAAAATTCTTCCTAGTAACCGACAACAAGAGTCTTACATTCTTTAAGACTCAAGAAACCCTCACAGCTCGACAAGCTCGCTGGTGGGATTTCATTAGTAGGTTCAACTATGAACCTATTCATGTTCCAGGTGTCTTAAATATAGTAGCAGACTGTCTGTCTCGATATTTTAAGAATGATCTTCCAGATGAAGTTCATCCGGAATGGGAGTACATCGATATTGATGTATGGCTTGATCCTGACAGAGATACTCTGCCAGTTGACTGGTATGTCGAAAAGGCTGCAAACAGAGAAATTAAAGTATCTGCTGCTGCTAGCCATACCCATAGACTCAAGGAAAGACCTGAGCCTAGGGAAGAAAAGGCGGATCAATTAGCTTTGCCAGAGGGTGAACAAATTGATCCTGATAATGAAGACGACATTCTCGTTTTCAATTCTGGTGCTGACAAAGTTAATTTGCGTCAACACATTGAAGGAGATAATTCTTTCCTTAATATAGTTAGAAATAACTATATTAATGACAACTTATTATCCAAAGTTGTCGCAGATGTCTCTGCACATAAGCATTTTGCAATGCGAGACAAGCTATTATTTACCAAGAATCAACTTGGTAGAGATGTTCTCTGCATCCCGGAAGATGCTTTCCAAAGGTAGAGGAGACTGGTCGAAATTATAATTGACCAGGCACATAAAATTATAGGACACTTTGGAGCCTATAAAACTGTGAAATATATTCGTAGATCATACTGGTGGACCAGTATGGTAAATGCCATTGAGTCATTCTGTCAGTCATGCAGCTCGTGCCAAACAGCCAAGACTGATAATCATAGACCAGTAGGTCTACTGCATAGCCTTCCAATACCTAATGGACCTTGGGTCTCGATAGGTATTGATTTTGTCAGTCCTCTTCCAGAGGACAGAATTAAGGATGAAAAGTATGATTACTTAATGGGAAATCGGTGTCGGTAAAAACATAGGGGTTATAGGGGCACATGCCCATGTGTTGCCAGGCACTCAATATGAGGTTTTTGGTTACATGCTGACAACGAACCTACATTGTGTTAGCACAAGACGATAGCGTGACCAAAATACAAGCTTACCGCCATATATTCTTCAACCACGATGTCACAGGTCACCTCATTTCCACTGATAGTGAGGGCATTACAGTGTTTGCCCCACTCGTGCTGGAGAGGCACAAAGACGTTGACATCGAGCAGTTGCCGCTTGTGCATGGTGTGAGGGGGGGGGGTGAGATCATCTTGATGTGGTTCTGAATGGCGATGAGACAGATCGTGTTGGTTTCATGAGAGCCATGTCTGTCCGAAATGAAAATGATGGGGTAAGTGGGATCACTTTCTGTTTTGGCCCAGGGCACGAAAACACGCTCAAACCAGTCAACGCATATGGTGTCGTCCATCCAGCCGTTCTCCGAAGCCACAACCCTAGCATCAGTGTCAGCACAAAGTCATAAAAAGGAATAGGTAAAGTTACCCTCCAACACCTGCTGCATGGACCCATTCTCTCACTGATCCCTTGGGCAAGACAAAAATAGGCGGACAACTCTTCCCCACTGCGGAGACGCACTCCAGGATGGTGACCAATACCAGGTTGTCACTCTTCTTGACATAGCGGTTCACGTCAGTGGCTGAGAAGATATACTTGGTTCTAATGTTCTTGTGCCCCCCACCTAGTTGAATACCTTTCTCATCGAAGTTGAAGATATTGCGGGTGGGAATTCCCGGGTCAATGACCTCGCCCTTGAGAAGAGTGAAGAAATGTGTCACTGTCTCTCGGGAGAAGGCAGTGGCATGCTTGGAATCCAGACCACGAGCAGTTTTCATATTGATGACATCGTTATGTCATTTGAAGAACTGACACACCCATTCCTCCCCCGCCCACCTCCCACTCAGTTCGTACACATGTTGGTGAAGCTCAAGAGAGCTCAAGGGTTGAGCAAGGAGACCTTGAACCTTACAGTACTCAACAAGTACTAACTCCTCATCCTTCTTGAGATGTGCTTGGCCCTCGTGGGCATCCTTGCGGTTCTTCTTGCCATGAAGGTGACCCCATAGCATCGCCTCCGCCACCTCATACTTCTTCTGCAAGATGCACCAGGTGGTTTCCTTGATGATGTGTTCTTCAACCACAGCGGTGATCGCTTCTTCGAAGCCATCATCCTGTTCGTTGAGGATGGTTCTTTGTCATTTTGTGGGGGAAGTGGGGGGCTCTGTACATGGGTGTTTCATCCCTGAGCTATTAGACGTGGTAGTGACACGGCTCTTGGAAAGACCGCGCTTCGATGGGATAGAGGATGAGACGAACATTAAGAAGGAGGGAGGTCAGAGTATCAGCTGAGGACAAGCCACACGCATTTGAACTCCGCTAATGAGCATGTAAGCGCCAAGCATCTGTGTCTCATCCTCACCTCAAAATGGGAGCATGACAAGTCACTTTGGCATCCCACCAGCATGATAACAAATGAGAGGTCAATATGTGGCAATGACAGAAATCGACACAAGAAGCCCTAGAAGCAAGAAATGAAAGTGTGTGGTAGGCAGGAAGGTGTATTTCACTCAACGGCAGACCCTCCTACCCATCAAGCATTTCTGTTGGGTCCCGATTGTGATGCAAAGTATATTTATATACCTATATTACATGTCTGATTACCCCTCGACCCCCTCTTCCTCATATCCCTCAAGTTTTTGCGATGAGTAGCTTCTAGAGGGGTGTGCGACTTCCTGTGGTGGGATAGTAGCAGTCAGCCGGGGAGGATGTAACAGTTATATGCTGTTATATTGTTATATATGTATTATCTAAAGTACATATGTGTTATATAATTAGTGTGGACACCATAAGTGTCCACAACAGCCTGTATTTAGCATGCTGGCACATTAGGTGCCAGTATATTTCTTTTAATTCACACCATTGTACTACCTTACTCAAATATACTCTGAGTTCAGTTAGTCTGTGTGAGATAAGATATAAACAGTGTTATAGTGGTGACTGACAATGCCTAGTAATTTCAAACTCCGATGTCCACTTTCCCATAGGCCAAATTGGAGTCTGTGTACGACCATGCTCTTTGCACTTGTTCCCAGACACATATTATCTAGCTGTATTGTAGATTCCATTATATATATATATATATCTGTGCTTTGTAGTTTACCAAATTTTTACGACTAAAATAATTCATGAGATAGCTATTATAAGTAGCTACTGAGCTACATTTATTTAAATCTACAAACTACAAAGCATGCATCAACCTGTCACATTTCTGCCAGGAAAGACAGAATTGTTTTAAATGAGTTGCAGCTGTGTCAGGCGGTGTCACTCTCAAAGCCTGTATTACACCTCTGGATGTATGTTATCTAAGCAGGTGTCCATCTCAGAAAGGGCTCCAAGCCATGTACAGAATGACACACAGTCTCTATTGCTCTAAATTATTTATATTGAAAACTTATTTACACTCTATATTGCTACTCTAAATGTATAGGGGAAATGAATAGGTGAGGGACTGCCTACAGTGAGAAAGTCCAGTTGCCCATGGTGCTATAGGAGATCCGCTTATATAAGCCGGACTCAGAGTTGGGCAGCATTGCCTGTCACCAGTTATAGTAATTGCTTCAAAAATGTGAGGCTCATCGAGCCTCTTTCCTACTGCTCGCGTAATAATTACAGGATATTTCAGACATCAGTGCCAAAATAACTCCCAAAATAACATGAGGCTAGTTGAGCCTCTTTTGTACCACTCACTCTATTTTTATAGTATTTTTGGGACATTGGTGAGGAAATAATTGATTCTATAGCCTGGGGGAGGTACATAACTCAAATGAAAGCACATATTTCAGGCTGAATTTTTTATATGTTGTAGCCCTGCTCATTTCATGAAGATTGAGTCATCTCTGAAGGAAAATGGTGGACCAGTTTTGAGATATAAAATTCATAAGTTTATTGCATTGGGAGGAGAAGATGAGAAAGTGGTATTTGTTTAATACTTATCACAGTTCAATATGATCTTCATTGGCTATGAATAATACTTTGCAGATTAGGGGAAATTTGCAGTTTAGTGTTTTGGTGACAGAAAGTGATCTGTATTTTGTACACTTAGCTACCTTTTATGCAAATTAACATTTGACTGCTAACTTGATCATTTTTTATAAATAGAACACAGAAATCAGAAACACAATGGGAGAATTGTCCAAAAGACATCATAACACCTAGCAACAGGAAGATGGTAGATGAGTGAAAAATGTAAAAAGCAGTGAGAACAGCAAAAAAGGAAGATTGATATATTTCAAGTTAGGTCCTGAAAAACTGTTAAATATTATCATCAACCTCCATCTCATCAGCATCTGTGGGAGATCTTTCAAGCTCCCCTTCCCATTTACCCTCTCCAAGTACTGAGTCTAAAAGCTTGCTTCTGCTGATAGTGGCTTTGGTCTGCACTTCAAGTTGTTGGCATAGAATGGCTATCTTCTTCTCCAACTCCCTAGTATGAGCCTGTGGGTCTCCCACTTCTTTGGGGAGTGAACTTGGCATTCCTGTAGTACCAGTTATTGCCTTTTCCTTGCCTTTATTCTTTGGAGGTACAGCTTCCTTTTTTGGTCTGTTCCCAAATGTTGGTGTAGTAATCCCAGGATGGCTTCTTGCCCTGAACCCATACCCAGTCAGTCAAATCCCTTCATGCTGCTCCAGTAACATCCGCAGGACACTCTACAGGGGCTGTTATGGTCTGGCACTTTAGGCATCTGAAATGACATTTGTGTTTGAGTCGTTCTTCCTTGGTATTAGAACCACAATGTGTGCAGATTGAGTTAGTTAAACCATGGACTCTGACAGTCCCTGCTGCATATGCGAACATAATATTGCTCACACTTCAGGCATCTCAATATTCACCACAAGCAAAATTCATAGAAAATCCTTTCAGCTCTTCGAATTTATGCTGCATTTCAGGATTGAGGAATTCACAGGAAAAGTCACATTAGCTTCTAAATTTGGTCAGCCAAAATTAAGTAGAAATTTGGGATTTTGTATGTGTTTTCAACAAAATTACTGAACTAGATATTATTAAAAAATGGAAAATAAATTCTAAGTCTATCAGATGGAAAATCTGTTTGCAAAATGTTGCATTTATGATAACATTTTGTTAGAGAATAATACCCAAACAATTCAATATTTGTGCTCATTCAAGTCTTCAATCATCTGAGCCACAAATACTTGCTGAATGTAAATCAAATTTTAGATTTCCTAGACTGCTTTTTTCTAAGGAAAATGTATCAGAAATCTCTGCTTAAACTTAGCCTAAATGTTTAAGCGGTTTTTGGTGCTTCTTTGATGGGAAAAATGCTTATAAAGAAATCTATAATTAGTCCTGGGAAAAAAGTTACCTTTATCAACTGGCAAATACAGGTTCATTGAGACACAAAATATTGCATTCCTAAAGTATTTACAACATGGTAAACATCTCAAATATTCAAATTTTGATGGAATTTTGCAGTCATTTTACCTTGTCTTTTTGCTTGGACTAAGATGGGATTTTGTCCTTTTTTTCTGCCACACAGATCTTGCAAAATTCCCAGATATTTTTGAGCTTTCATTTGATTGAAAAGCACAATGAAAACAAGGGTTTTTGGTAGGTTTTCCTTCAACTTCTCAGCTTGTAAACTGATGTAAATTTCGAAGAGCTAAAAGGATTTTCTATGGATTTTCAGTGTAATTAATAATGAGATGCCCCTAGTGTCACATCAAAATTATGGTGACCTGGCAATTGAATGAGGATCATCAAGATGATTCTGGTATACATTCCCAGTATCCTTTGGGCACAGGCTTCTTCAATTGCATCCTTTGGTAACATCTTGAATGAGGAAATAAGCTGCAGAACCCATGCCATGGCAGTAGAAGTCATAGCAGGTACCAGGCTTCCACAATCAGTACCAATGATATAATTAATGTTGTACCTAAATAAATTGATCAGATTAGTGTTATGTGACTGTCAGAATAGTAACATTAACACACACCTCATCATAAGGGTATGGCATTCTGCATGTGCAGATGGAATCAGCATCAAAGGATCACATGTAGACATCAACATGACAACAGTGCATCTAGGATCTTCAAAAGCCTTCAACACTTTCTTGCCAAGAAATCCTTCTAAGCACTAAGAAAAAAGTGAAATATGATAAGTGATCTGTTTTCAAGAAAACAGATTGTTAAGCACATACAGTATGAAGTGTACTTGCAGCTGGTTTCTGTTTTCCTCTTGCAGGCTTGGTACAGACTTGCCCTGTCTTGATATCGGCATGGGTGTCTAGCACCAAGTTGACAATTAAACTGCCCTCAATAACTTTGTTAATGAAGGTCGAAATATGACCCAAGACAGCAGCATCAGGTTGAACTCCATTCATGTTGATAACACGAGTGTGGATCTAAATAATAAAAAGATTAGTAAATCATAATGGTAAAATAAATAAAAAGTTTGGAGATCATATGAGAAAACTGACATTGTGAGGATCCAACATACATGGAATTGCTTCAAGTGTTGTTTGGATTACTGAGACAACTGGATTCATTTTCTGCTCAAGAGGAGTCTCTTCAAGAGTAAAGATGATATTAAGGACTGTACGAGTATCTATATCAAAACGAGGATGTGGAAGTTCTTTTGACCATCAACCATCAATCCACTCAGGCAACTGAATAGAATCATACACAAAGGATCAGCAAGATACTGAACTCACAGGCCAGTCCATCTTGTTGTTTCTCATGCACTTGACACACATCCATATATGTGGGATTAGCTCTCACATTCCCCCCCTCTGTCGACAACAACTGAGTTGTCAGCTGGCTCTGGACTGTATTATTTCCAGATCTATGCTGGTTAGATGATCCAGCATTTGGATTACTACTCTTATTCTGAGTAGCTGTATGCTGAGCACGACTGTGCTCCATGGTTGCAGTTTTATGTAAATAAGAACTGCCATGTTTACTGTTGTAACCAGATGTATAACACTTTGCATTATCAAGCATTACAGCCTCTTCAACAAGTTCATCAATCTTGCTGAACTCGGGGGTAAAACCTTTCTTGAGAACTTGGTCTCTTATTTCAGGTTTTAGTGCACTCATGAATCTTCTCCTATATGAGTATGCATCTGGCAATTCAATCATCTGTTTTGCCAGTTTGGACAACCTCTGATGGAGTTGTTGCACGGTCATAGAGCCCTGCATGATGCTGACATAATTGACAGCAACTTTTTTCAGTGACAATGTCGGCATGAACCACTTCTGGAGTCCCATCATAACAGATTCCAGGTCCCAATGTTTGATCTCTCAATCAAACCGCTCTACCTGCCAGTAGAACCATTCTTGGACTTCACCAGTTAAGCACTGACCCAAGAATTGCAGCTGGACTTTACCTGCTCGAGGCCCAAGCAGGTTGTACAGTGCCATGTATCGCAGTACACTTGCAAACCAGTTCTCGAATTTCTTGAGGTTGCACTCATCGCTGTAAGTTGGAGGATTCACCATTTTAACACCGGCTTTAGCCAGAAAAGACTTTTCTGGCTCCTCTTCCTGTGCAGCATTTTGTATTGCCTGCCTCACCATCTGCTGAATACCACTGTATTCAGATGTCATATTGACTACTGCACCATCTAATTGTGCAGTCATAGACAAAGCAGGAGTGCTTTGTCTTGCAAAAGGTGCATCTGCCTCAGGCTGAGTTATATGCACCTCATTTATGGGATTTAACTCATAATTCCTGGAAGGACTGTGTACATTCCTTCCAGTATCTGCACTGAGCCTCACTTGTTGTTCAGGCATTAAACCAGCTTCGCGCAGTTGTGTATTCTGGTCTAGTTGGAAGCATATAGTACATGCTTCCCAAGCAGCCTCCAGAAGTGCCTCTTCAGGTGCTTCCAGTAATGATCTATTTATGTCAAAGGGCTCATTGATTGAGGGTTCACAATGCAATTCTATTTTATATATCCTTTATTGCTCCCTCTAATTATCTTGCTTGACACAACAGTAAGTGTAGATAAAAAGTATATTTCTGTGTCTGTATGTGTAATATATATAGGATGAAATGGAGATAGCCTGAACTATATGCATGCCTAGCATGGAGCTGAGCTAAGGGATGTTCGTAGGTGAAGGCGGAAGTGGTCCATGGAGATACATGTATATACGAAAGCTGGGTCCTTCGCTCCGCTCCGGTGAAGTAGTAGTTTCAAGGAGATACTATTGGGATTTTCGTTGAACAAATGACTTATTTTAGACATATGTACACGATGAGTAGTGATATTAAGTAATGGGTTTTATTTTTAAAGATGACGACGGTTATGAGAAGGGGCCTCAAACTCTGCGAGATACTTTGTATGAATATACTTTTGAAACTAATGATCAGTATAGCATTTGAGAAAAGTGTATTGTGTAACGACACATATATGTTACTTTAAATGGAATTTGTCACTTAGAGAGTGCTCTCTGCAGTGGGTTGAATGTTTTGATACAGTCGATAACTGACAGGCGTATTTATGCAACGGTAGGAGTCATCGTCTCCTTACTTCGCTTCCAATAATAAATGGATGTTCATGACTCAACTCAAAACCAATCTATGAACACGTGCATCTCGAGTCACCACATTCAGGTCATAGCACTGAAATATATGCTATCGGAGCCACAGGCATCGCCCTTCACAGTCAGAGTTCAAGCATTGTCCACTAACCAAGCAGAACAGTTTATTTGACTCAGTCAATCATGCTTCTAAACAGTCCTGTGACCAGAGATTCTAAGTCATGCAGAAGCATAATTATTATATATTTCCTTACACTCTTCATGACTCAAATTTATGCAATGTATGGAGGTCATTGACTCGAATATATTCAAAGCTCGATCTAAATCAGTCATTCGGTTCCGTCAACATCTAGTAGATATTATGAATTGCGGTTCAAAACCGTTATGCACAAAATGTCTAGTCAGTGCGAGTCATTTTTATTATATTACCTTACACTCTTCATGACTCAAATTTATGCAATGTATGGAGTTCATTGACTCGAATATATTCAAAGCTCGATCTAAATCAGTCATTCGGTCCCGTCAACATCTAGTAGATATTATGACTTGCGGCTCAAAACCGTTATGCAAAAAATATCTAGTCAGTGCGAGTCATATTTATTATATTACCTTACACTCTTCATGGCTCAAATTTATGCAACATGTGGAGGTCATTGACTCGAATATATTCAAAGCTCAATCTAAATCAGTCATTCGGTCCCGTCAACATCTAGTAGATATTATGACTTGCGGTTCAAAACCATTATGCACAAAATGTCTAGTCAGTGCGAGTCATTTGCTAAAATTATTCATGACTCAGTACATTTATCTAGACAGATGTGGCATACGAATGACTCACAGATGGGCTATATAAAGGGGAGGGTTCAACATCATGGAAGAAACAACAGGTTGGTAGAAAGCTTAAGATACGAGTTATAACTGTCTTATAGCTGTTACATTTACCTACATCTATCACATATCCAAAAACCAGACCATTAGGTTGAACCCTCTCTAAATTATATATTTACCCTGGGCTATAGAAATATGCCAAGCTGGATGTGAACAGTCAAGTGATGGTACAAATGCATGGTGTGAGGTACTCTATCTTTTTCAGGTATGCATGTATGCCACTGAACCCTTGAATATATACACTCACTAATTTCTAATTGCACATGTATGTGCTGTATCCACTAACTAAACATACTGAGCCATCCGGCTCCTGAGGTCAAAGGAAATGAGCAAATATTATTCTCCCCTTAGTCTTAAAAGCATTAGAAAGATGCGGTACTAGGCAGGTTGCTTGACAGCGGGCTATTTATATCCCTGGTCCGCGGATTGACAGTGTCGATCTCCTCAGAAGAGTTTTTGAAACCTAAAATCAAAGAGCACGTTTCACAAACATCAGGTATATTTTCATTAAATAGTTTTTTTTTTACGATTTTATTCTGGTGGAAGAAGACTTGTAATACATGATTCAGTGATGTAGCGGTCACCGGGGGGCTGCTGCCAGATTGGCGCCGAATCTCATCAGTGGTACCAATCGACTCTTTACTCGGCACGAAGTACTCATCACATGACAGGGTCGTGGACTCTCCTTTCTATTGAGGTTCTCAGGAGCCACCTTTTTGTGGAGATCCGTTAAAGGCAGGATACCGTTCATGTCAGTGGGCGTTCATCAGTGATGGTATAACCAAGCACGGACTCTGAAATATTGGGAAGAATATTGTAAACAAAAAATAGAATGGTCAAGCTGTCAGTATGAACCGGTCAATTTCAGAGATTCAAGCCTTGATTGACACTTTAATGGGCAGATTCAGCATGAGCACGTTGTTCCAAATTAGCTATTTATAGCTCATAGGAAGGTCGAAGGGAAATATAGCGTTTACCAAATAGAGTGTATTTGAAACCGATAAATATTAGGGTGCCGATATTAGAAGCTACCTCGCCGAACGTTATCTTGCCTGGCTCGCGTATTAACTCGTATTACATAATCACAGGAGGCATACACGGCCAATGGTTCGCCGCCAGATTTCCACTTGAAACGTATTTCCAGCAGTCCGCAGTACCAAGAATAGAGCTTTTTGGTAGTTTACTGAGGGAAATCCGATACCCGAACTTTTCTGCAGAAAAACCAAAGTGAAGTTCTCGTGAACCACGAAACTGCGTCGGCTCCGGCTGTGACTTGCAGAATTCTGTAATTGAGATCGAAGCTCACGTGACCTCAGTTTGCGCGTCGCGTCGCCTGAATTCTCACACGCAGTCGTCCTCCATCCTTCTGCCCATCCTCGTTCTCTGGCCCACAGGCTCATCGGTATTTATGGACCTTAGGACGAAGATAATAATATATCCTAAAATATCTCATTCCTTGAGACGAATGGTTCTATGGAAGCAAGCACGCATCCGCGGTTTCCTTCACAGGCCGAACGCGCATCCTCGCCCAATGTCACAACCAATGAGGATCCTCTTAGCATTAGTCTTTGCTCTCTTATGTATAATGACAACCCGTTCTCCTCTTTATGGATTATTGACGTCCCAAGGTAAGATTTCAATGCATTTTTGGTTATTTGTTTCCAATTTTGAGACTAAGGCCGATTTCTTCACCAGCTGTACCGCCTTCGACCCTTATATTACGCGTTTTAAAGTGCAAATCAGCTCCCAATATTTATATACCGCCTTTATTGTCCACAAAGACGCGTTCCATGTCCATTATTGTGCGTGGGGTTGGTCAAAGAGATGCACTCATCCGTAAGTTGCCTCCTCGAGAGATGAGCTTTGTTTAATTACGAAATAATTTCTAGGGGTATGGGAGGACGATACAATTGAGACTATCTTGCAGATATTGCGAGATCGACATCTCATTCCGTCTGTGTGTTCTTCGACCGAGCATCTCATCTATTATGACAACCTCCAAGCTGCACCTCTTTCACGTCGGTTCAACCTGAAGGAATTAGGGGCTGGAGAATTGTCAGTGCTACAGTTGAGGACCCGAGTACGCGGGGGAACGGGTACTTTATTTTTAATCAGCATCGCAGCTTTCTCTTGACACTAACATCCCCTGGTAGGACGTCTGAGCAATATCTTAGGCACTTCTTCGAGGCAAAATCATGCCAATAGAGTTGATACAGGAGACCCAGGAGCCTCCGCATTCCCGTCTCAACACCCCGAGAGTATGTACTAGTTCCACAATCCCATAATTCATATGTGACTCAATAACTTTAGGATGGGCGCATTCAAAGACGAAGCCTGACTGTTGGGAGTGTCTTGTTTGCCAAAACGGCGACCCCTATGAATTTGTTTCCATCCGCCATCATGAAGAGCGTAAAAGTCACAAAATGTGGTTGAACGAGTGGCTTCAAGAACTAAAAGATTGCCAGAGTAATCTCACCAAAGTCCATCGGCAAGCACATGGGAAATTGGCAGGAATTCTTTCGAATCTGCAACAACCGAGCATGTCATACAAAGCATTGCCAGCTCGGAACTTGCCTTCAAATGATTGGATGCCAACTATCAATTATGAAGCACCTGGTATGGATTTCGAGTATGACGTGGATATGCACAGAGATGCAGACGAGCTAGCACAGGAGAAAATGGCTTCGGAATGGCGTGGTTTCTATGTGGACGAAGGGAGTTTTGAATTGGATTCTGATGCGGAAGATTGTGAGAGAGATATTGTTGAAGACGAGATCATTGGATTTGGTGAGGGGACACAGTTGGTTACAGAGGGTGTGTGCTCTTTTTCTGGCTATTCCTTAACAGTTAAAAATTATTTTATTTTATGTGTTGCCTAAACGAAGGCAATATCTGGACAGATGTAGGGACAAGCAGACCACGTCAAACATCGGAAGTTGGCATGGATAATGAATGGTTTCCGTGGCCGGATAAAGAGGTGAATTAATTTCGGTATATATTCACATTCTCTCATTTTTCACAGACATACGTTGTTGATGTATTACGGCACATCCCTCGCATTGCTTTCTCAGATGCGCAATTCCAGACTGTGTTATGGGCATTTGGCGTACTCGGTCTCTCAGACGTGCCCTCTATTTCTGTGGGCAAAGAGATTGACAAAGCCTTACAGGCTTCTTGCGGGATTGAAACACGGCGTTATCAGGGAAAATTAGGCCACATATATTATGCCAATAATTTGGCTGGAATTATTGCACAGGTGGCTTTGTTTTATCTTGTATCTATGGTTAGTATTAATCTCATTCATGATTTCAGGAGATTGCCAATCCAAAAATCAGGCCGCACTTGCACTTCTATCCCGAGATTTGTGGAAGTCATGTGGCTGAGGCAAGACATGCACAATGCTGGCTGAATGAGGTTGATGATACACTGTTAACACCAATGACACATGTCAGTTCTCAAGACTTTTATATTTTCGAGCCTACCCTGGCAATGCATAAAGAATTCTCATGCCTCATCACTATTTCATACATGAAGGCAATATGTATGCGAGATTTTGGCCTATGGAAAAAGTTGGGAGCGGGTGGATTGTGCGAGAGGATATGGATGGGGAAATCGCAGTCTTGGAACTCCAGGTTTCCTTCCCTCATCTGGTTAGCTCCTTTAACAACAGAGATATTCCCGATCCACGTGATATTATTGGTAAGTTATTATTCAATTTTTTCGGTTCAATTTGCTATGTATTCAATGATATTTTAAAGGTGTATGTCTTCCCGGCTCTGTGGGGCTATATCCTTGGTGGCTAACGAACCCTGCTGTCGGGAATGAATGGCGAGCTCGGGCAAAGGGCTGCAAAGTGTTGAGTTTTCTTATTTGGCTATACTGTGATGATACGTCCGGAAACTTGTCAAAAAAATGGAATAAACACAACAGCTTCCTGTTCACTGCTGCTGGATTACCAAGGAAACATGTCCAGATGGAGTATAATGTCCATTTTTTATCGACATCTAATATAGCTCCTCCCCTTGAAATGATGGATGGTATAGTCACACAATTAGAGTAAGTCATCGCAATAATTTTTTTCGTCACTATTAATGATATTATTGTGACAGAGATTCTCAAGATAAAGGCATATGGGCATGGGATTGCCTGGATCAGTGTTTGGTCCTCATCATCCCATGGGTGTTAGCACTTTTGGGAGATAATTCGATGCATAGTGAAATGGCCTGCCATCGTGGATTGATGGCGAAATTCTTTTGCCGTATTTGCTGGGTCAAGGGCCACCACAGTGCTGATTCTGATATTCAAAAAGGTACAAAACTGAAGGCCAGTCAAGCAGTATAGCCAGTGCGCAGTGATGCCGCTTCAAAAATTTCTATGACCTCAGAAGCATCTGGCAGCGGACAGGAGACCAGACTGAAATCTCGACGTAGGCCCCTGGAAACCTTCCAGGAAATGGTAGACCGTGTTGAGCGGTTCATGGAGGTTGGCAAATTATATTAATGAGATTTTTGAACTGACTACTCATGACATTTCAATAGAAAGCAAGGCTGAAGAATCGATGGGAGAGCCAGAAACATTTACAAGACATATTCAATGAAGCTACACGCATTGGTGGTAAAAAGAATAGTGATCAAGTTGGTACAAATGTCAGTTTGAAGGATACATTTCAGAACTATTTCATTCAGAAGATCTTCACATCATACAAGAATGTATCAAGCAAAACGGCAAAAGAGGCTTGTGTCTCAAATGTCCTGAAGACTTTTCCAACTGATACCAGCAGCCCAGTGTGGCGTCTGCGCAGTAAGTTATCATCATTTATATTCATCCGATAGAACTATCTATTTATGGCTTGTATTCTTTTAGGCTTAGATCCTCATGCTGATACCCCTGTAGAGATTTTGCATGTCATCCTTCTAGGGTTTGTGAAATATTTCTGGTGTGACGCTGTTTCCTGCCTCAAAGATGATCAGAAGCCTCTTGTAATTGCCCGCCTTGGTTCAGTAAATGTTGATGGATTAGGAATAGGGCCAATCGATGGGAAGACTCTCGTCGCCTACGCAGGATCACTAACTGGACGTGATTTTAGAGTGCTCACACAGATTGCTCCTTTCTGCCTGTATGAGTTGGTTCCGACTGAATGTCTTAATGCTTGGTTGGCATTAGGACGTCTAATCCCATTGGTGTGGCAGCCTGAGATAGGTGATATCAACAAACACATGGTAAGAATGTTGTGTTTATTGTTATTCCTAGTTTTCTAATCTGTTTGCAGTGGCTGATTTCAGAGGCTATTGATCATTTCCTGGAGTGCACAGCGGCATGGACTCCTTGCTGGTTTAATAAACCGAAGTTCCATAACATATTACACCTGCCTGAGCACATTTGTTGCTTCGGTCCTGCCAGTCTTTTTGCTACTGAGGGTTTTGAATCATTCAACGCAGTCATCCGGAAATTCAGCATCAATAGTAACCATCAAGCTCCTTCAAGGGATATTGGAACAGGAATGGCACAAGGAAATAGGTTGCGCCACATGCTCAGTGGTGGTTTTTTCTTGCCAAAATTCAAGGAAGAAGAATGGTTTGATCAATGTAACGATGATTCATCAAATCGCCAACCACCTTCTGAGGGCTGGTGCAAAATTGCCAGTGCACCTGAATACATGAGCAAAATCCGAAATTTCGCTCCAGAAATGTTCAGAATTGCTGAGGACATGACTGAGGATAACCATAGAGGTAAATATAAATTTACAGCTCATTAATCTAACTTAAACTTGACACAGTACTACAGGACGACATTGCAAAAAACTATCAAAGCCGAAACAGTGGTCTAAAACACTTGTAGCAAACACCAAAAATATGACACAGCATTCACCTGATAGTTCTGTAAACTATCGAGATGTGGGTGTGGCTTTTCTGCAGAATGCAGATAAATGCCACCCTGGTTCATGGGTAATATGCCAATCTCAAGACACCGATGGAAAGAAATATACATATATTGCCCAAGTCACCGAGATTCTTCAATCTTCAGACTCAAATGAAGAACAAGAACAGAAGGCTGAATTTCTTGTGGTTCAGTATGGAGATGTTTTGCAGTCACATCCCACCTACAAGATGTGGCAACTGGTCTTTCATATTTTATCCCCTTCGAGGCAAGTTGTTTGATATCTACTTGAAATATAATTGCTCATTTTCGTTGCACAGGATGCTCAGTGTACAGTGAACATCCAGCATAATTGCCATGATAACAAATGTACCATTGAACTTGGGGTTGTCGCTATGCAAGAGCGTGAAAAGTCCTCAGATCGCAAATTTATTGTCAAACATTTGAATCCTTCTGACTTCATCCTCAACACCAGCTAAATGCGTGATGCGTCTACGCTCCAGCAATTTCAAGTGCCTGTTGTACAGGTGCATCGTCGCACAGTCAGGGAGCAAGGCTGTGCCTTGGAATTGGAGGCAGCAAAAGCTCGTCGGGTCGCTGAAGGAGAAAATCCACAGCAAAAGGCAAATCGAAAACATCCAATGTATTGCCCTTGAATTTATGACAGGTAGTACATACTTCTAACTAGATAATAATACCACAATGATCAACTTCACGCCTGATCCTATGTTCGCATTTCACAAGGTAACGCATCCCTTCGATATATTCTTCCCCAACCTCTAACAACTCTTCCACAGTCTCTAAGTCTGAAAAGGCATGAGCACGAGGCAGATGGCTCAAAGCCATCTGCATGCATTGAAAGAGAATCCAGAATTCCAATTGACTGCGGTTCATGTGACGATGAGATTCTTGTGTGACATTGTGTATACCTTGCAGGTAAGTCTTGACTTCTGGTCCAGCATGTTGCTCAAGAGCTGCGAGCTGCTCGACATGTGCTGGCCTTGGCGCACCTTTGGTAATGGTAAGTTCTTTGGCAGAACCACTGTCCAAAATCTCTTCTTTATTGATAAAAGAATCCAGGGTATACCAGTGAGGCTCAAACCAGTTTGTGCGGATTGACCACTTGTTCACATCGTCAATTGGACCACTCCAAGGATGCATTGTGGCAAGATAATGGACTCGGTGAGTATATAATTCTCCCTCGCTGAGCTGCTCATCTTCTCTGTAAGTTTCAGAGAAATCCTCAGAAGCATCACCTGATCAACTGTGAATTAAATGTTTTACTTCCAGGACTCGAACATCTTATGATATTGTGGTGGAACGATGCCATCATACATATTTTGAAGAATAGGTGTCCCATTAACACTCGGTGAGCCCTGCACACTTGCATTATGAAGTGAGACAGGAGATGTTCGTGCTACAGCATGAGTAGGTGTCCCAAAGGCAGCACCTCCAATCCATGTGCGTTCTGGATCCATGCCTTTGATAGTTGTTTTAGTGCTAATAGTACAAACAGGAAGACCATAAAGACCTTACGAGGAGGTGTATAACTGTCAAGGATCACTAACCATTCCTTATCTGAGCACCCTTGAAGCTGAGGAGTCAATGGTTCTTCTTTCTTAGGGAGGAATGCCATGTAACAAAGATATTGGACAAGGATGCAGGTAAGAAAAGCAGAAAGATGACTAGCTGATCAGTTGATTTCTTCGTGGAAGATGAAGGGCAAGGTATCGGCTCCTGCTCCTAGTCCGTCAGTCCCGGGATATAAGACATGATACCACGTGTCTCCATTTTTAGGTGCGATCTCCAGCCCCATTTGGCCTCTCAAATAATGTATAAAAAAATGGTGATGGTCGCCAGGTTTATCTCCATCCCTCCCCCATTCACCTCAACTCTTTCACTTGTGACATTCACCATGTCTTCTCCCTCTTTTGACTCTTCCCTCTCTTTTGACCATTTGAATGGCATTCAAGGAATGAATCCCCTCTCAAGCAATCATTCTGTTACCCACCAAGCCCAGCTCAATACTTTCCCATCTTGCGATGACTTCGCTGACAGGCTTGCCAACACTTACGAGCTCACACCAGAACAGCATGATGAGCAACATTCATTGTGCTATGTGCGTGGTCTTTCTTTTCGAAGCTAATTGACGTGTCAGACGCCCTTCATGCTTATCTTATTATCTTATTAGTCCATTCTTTCTTTCTTCACTTCCTTGCCATTCATATACTTACTCTTGTTTGAAACAATTAGCTTGGATCAGATCTTCCTCCCAGCCAACTTCGCATTATGCTTTTCCAACAGGCCTCGCTTTATCGATTTGAGAACAAATTTATTGCCCTACAACCTCAATATGAGAAGTTTACTGCTACCATGCAAATCATTGATGACCTTTTGTCTAAACCATCATCAGGACGCCGTGGATACAATCTTCCGAGTTCTTGATGTGTTCTATAGTCGGATGAAGACGCTGCAAAGTATTTTTGTTTGTTTAGTGCTCCATTATCAAGGCTAATACCGTATTTAGATGTTTTCATCCAACAGAAATTGAATGAGAAGGAACATTTCAAAGTGTTCGCACACGGACTCGTACGTCACCAAGCTGCGATTCGGATTTGGTACTAACTAATTTTTTGGTATAAAGTTCGAATATAGTTATGATCAGTCTAGGTTCTTCGCCGTCGCGCGTGAGATGGATCCTGGAGATCTACTCTACAACGAAAATCTGGAGAGTAAAGAGCTTGACCCAAAAAAAATTTGCAATTATCCATTAGACGAGAAATATTTCGATGTCGCGGAATACGAGGAGGAAGTGGTCCCATCCCCGGTTGAAAATCTCGCCGCCACTACGGGTTTTTCAATTTTGGAATCCATTTTGGGTACTTGGAATGGTCTCCTTTACTATGACGAAGGGGGGAAATCCAGTGTATTCTCCATCACCTTATACACAGTGGAAGCTGATGAAAAGAATGGCACGCTGCATTTCCGAGGTTCCGGTCTCAGCTCCCGAGGCCACCACGTCACCACCAAGGGTTCATGTCGTATGGGTGAGGCATCCCACCCACATCAGTAAACTGGGTGCAGTGTTCCCGCGTGTCCGAGCCGATCCAGCGCTGTCCAGGGTGTCTGAAACGCCCCAAATGAATAGACAGTGTTCCCGGATCACTCAGGATCGGCCGAGACACGAAACCGAGTTTACTGATGTAGTCATTTTCGAAGGAAAGCGCGTATTCAGGGCTAGATATCCTACGCAATATTGGGCCGGGGAGTACGATCTACGAAAGGGTACCATATCGGGCGAAGTCTTTTTGAAAGAAGGCCTTAACATGCCACGCATGTGCACGTTCTTCCTCTCACGTAGTCCGCGAAAATATTTACGTTATCGCCCAACTGCGAAACAGCTGGAGAAGGACAAGGCTCGTTCACTTTGGGACTTCGCGATATCTGCTATTTGAGCAGGGATACATCAGCAATTTTCCTTCAGTAGTTTTCTCTGTGAACGACGGGAGGAGAAAGAACGGTATATTGATTTGAGACTTCGTCAAGAATACAACAAGCCTCTTTCACCTGAGGAGCAGAGGGAAATTTTCGATATAGAGCCCACTGGTGTGAGAATAACATTTCTCCGGCGGATATCAGGTACTATAACTCACATGTACGTGCGCGAATGAATCTCCAAACATATCACGGAAGGTAAGACCTATTTGTGTCCCCTGATAATGCTCACGAAACTGACTATTATCTGATTTCAGCTAGTCCTGCGATGTGTGCGACTGCCTTATTGTGGGGACGCGTATAATCTGCCTCGACTGTACCTCCAAAGAACCATTCAAGATGGTCAACCTCTGTGAAGAAGCAGGTTGTTTGGATGTGTCTCTGTCCCGCGAGGATCTCTCGCGCCCACATGATACCACCCATGATCTTCTCAAAGTCCGCTATCCACTCTTCACGCGAGAACAAGGTAAACGGCAGCGGTTGGCCAAACAAGCTTTAGCAAGGTCGAGAGATATAATGCATGAATATGAATCGAGTTTGAAGGAAGGGGCTATGCCCACTCCTGGGGACGAATCCGCTCTGACTAACGTGCCGAGTTGTATACTCTGCCATAAAACTGTCATGCAACCATGTTGGTTCTGTACTCATTGCGAAGGTTAGCATTCCCCCGCCTACAGCTGCCGTATGTGATATCTGACCACAAATACAGATGACGTCTTCATTTGCATGAGTTGTGATCATCAGAACGAAGTCGCCTTTGCCAACTACCACGGTCACCATGATTATCATATTCATGATCTAGTACGTTGCCAAAAGGCGGGAGAAGATGACGAGTTGCCTGTTGAAGAACGACTGGCAAATCTGGAGGAGAAGTTCACTACCAAGTTCACTACCCAGGAAGCTGCAATCAAAGACCTTCAAGACGCGGTTCATGAACGCTTAGGAAGGGTTGAACAGATGATCCAGTTGATGTTGACAAGTAAAGGTCTTGGGAACGGAACGTCACCCAATAATCCTGGACCCAAGCGTGGGAGAATCTAGTCAGGATATCACCAGAACTGAGGCAGCGTAGGAACTACAGTCACATTTGTATAGTTCTTCGAATTATACAGCGATATAAGCACTGAGGAAGAAAATATGAACTTCGAGTGCCTTTACATATGATCCGAGATCATAAAATGACGCACAAATTCAGAGCATATTTTTTGGATCGTATCTTACGACTGCTTGGTCAATCGACATAATAAGCTCAGTGGTCGCTCTATAAACAAAAAGTCAGGCTTCTCCCCAGGATCATATGTGTCATTAAACCTAGAGCCCCAGTTTAATGTAGCTTTACAATATTGACGGTAAATTGCTGAATTGCTGGTATTACAAAAAATATACTCAGCGTCGAAAAGATACAGTCGGATACATAACGTTCGATGTTTGGGTTTTAATCCCGGGGATAACACAGGCACTGGAAAACAATATATTAGTAACCAAATATGGCCACTTGGTGAGATAGAAATTAACAGAAAAATCATGGTACACCGTTATTCCTCTCGTCATATTGTAAGCATGAGAGCGAGGCCGACCAAGGTAACGATAACTGGTGGAGGAGGTGAAGTTATTGCAGTTGCCGCTTGGCTTAAGAAAATGAATATGTACTATATAAAGTTAATTCCGTTAGAAATGGGCATGGTAATAAATCTCTACACGAGAACTCACCGAAGAATTCGTCACCCTCTGAGTTCTACAATAACGCGCCCATTGTATCTGGGTACCGATAGCCTACCATTTCGGCAATTTAAACATAATAGGTTTTGATGTCTTTGGGATACTGTACGACAGAATGTGAAGACGGCACTCTTGGATTTTTTTCTTTCGAGGCCCTTGGCGACTTCTAAATGGTTCCTGCGTAGCGTGGTAGGTTTGTGAAGTGCTTTATGTTCTTTAAATAGCATATTTGCTTAGAAATAACAGAGATACTAAGTAGGTGACACATTGGTTCCTTATCGCAAGACATCAAAAGTCACATGGCCGTCGCCATGCCTGTCAGGATGGTGGTTATCCAGCAAATTGACTATCTTTGCTCTCCACAAACGTCTACCTAATTCCATGAGCTCTTTCATCAGGAAAGTTGACACAGGATCCGTTTAGCGCCTGTGCTAGGAGTGATAGGCAGTGGTATGTAGGGCTATATAATCTCTATACCGACTCCTAGCTTCAATTAGCGAATCCGCCATTGCCTATTCCTACCTAGTGCTACCTAGCACTATGCGGAGTTTAGCGCGCGTTGCATGTTTTACTGATGTTCGCCAATAGAACACATTATCAACGACTGGCTCTAGACTCCAAAACATACAAGCAGCCTCGAGATGCAAGGACCATGTGCAAGAATGGCTGATTCAACGGGGCAATCAGTCCTCTTTACAGATTCCTAACGTATTCGACTACTGTATTCCTTTTTTAGAGTCCACAAGGTGATTAATAATGCTTCTCGACCTGCCCCAATTGTCGGGTCGTTGAGCGATAATCTGAAGCTTCCCTATACCTATTCCCCCTTGTTTCGAGTACCCAAATCCACTCATGTGCCCTCATTCAGGATCAGTGCTCGCCCAGCTCCTTCCCCTTTTGCACTCTGGTGCTCTGTGCACCCCCAAAGCCCCCAGTCCCAGATGGGTCCTGCACCAGCCCCGGCCCCGCATGACCTCCCAGCCCCCCCCCACTTTATTACACACCTCACCCATTTCAGCTGTTTTTCCTAATTTTCCCACGCCCTCGCACCTGCTGTGATGTCTGTGCTCCCCTAAAACCCCAGGGCCCAGCACATCTCCCAGCCTCCCAGCCCCTCCGTTCTGCCCCTACACTTTGATGGGCACTTGTGAAAGTAGAAACTCTATTGCATCTCTATGGGATGGTGCACCTATCTTGCACCTATCTTTGATACCAGACATCATCACTTTATAGCCTTTCAAATATATTCACAATGTAAAAGGATCACACACTGATTCTGATTCAAAATGTTTTATCATACTGATACATACAGGTTCCTACTTCTTTACTCATTTAGAAGCTGGGAGAGAGAAGTACTAGTTATGGTGATACACTTGGCGAGGCCCAACAAAAAAAAAAAAAAGCAATGTGCCCACTGTGAACTGAATGTGAGGCTGTTCAGTCTTGTAGAAAGTCCACAACAAACTGAATTGACCACTAATCATCAAAGTTCCTTTCATCATTATTGACTGTTTCTAAAGGGCTGTATGTCCATTTTGTCATTTTAGAGGTCAGGCTTTGTCAAGACCTGATCCCGTTATCAGCCTCGGACCTCTGATATTGTATTCATCTTTGATTTCTTTTATCGTTTGTGGTTTCATTCATATTCTATTTATCTTTGGACCTCCGACTTTACTTTCACTCTATTCATTCGTTCTTTACCTTTCGGATCTCCGTTTTCCTTATCTCGCTTATTTCTCATTGATGCCAAGCATCACTTATGATTTCATGTGTTTTATGTTCTACATGACTTTTACGTTATATTCTCATCTATATTCTCATCGGCCTCTGCTTTATGTTATCGCCAGCCAACCACACTCATTTATCATTCTTTCCTTATCTGTTTCATCTCCATGACCCTGACTATTACTCCATTTATCCTCGGGCTCCATTTAGTATAAATAGCCGCATTTGTATTATGGTTCGGTAGTCAGAAATCCACTTCATTATTCTGTTAACTCCTTCCAGCCTCCATCTTTCTATCTTCTCCCTGTTCCACTATACTCGGTCTCCAAGTCATCTTATAACCGACTTGTCTGTGACAACCGTCGGACTCCGATCCTTTGTTCGTCTGGACTTCATTCTGAAATAAAGACAATACATACAGTTAAGGGTGCAACACATAAGTTGAAGCCAAGTCCTTTCAGTTCATATTATCCGCACTCCGAATTACTTACTTCTTTCTACTATATCCGGAGTCCGAAGTGACACCTAGATATCAGGATGTAACAGGCTTTCAGAATTTGCTGTTATTGGTGTGATACACCTTGCATGTGACCAACAGTGATGAAAAGCTTCAGATGTAGAAATGGCCTCCCACAGCAAGGACAATAGCTGGGCACCCATTTATGTGGTCCCACCCCCAGGTTTTTGATGTGTGGGAACACAATCCAACTGTCAGAATGATGCCAGCACCCTACTATAATGTAGGATGGCTTCCTATGCCTCATACCTATTGTGAGTCCCCTAGAAAAGAACGGAGTTGATGACACCCAAATCTGAGGGTTGGGCACCCAGGTTATTGGCCTGTGGATACATGGAGATAGTTTTAGTTAAACACTGGCTCCACCCCTTCAGGCTGTATGGCCCCATTTGCATGCAGCTAGCCATGTGCATGGGGAATACAGATAGGCCCTTGTAGTAGAAAACAGCAGTTGCAAGCTCAGACTTATAGTGCGGACTTTTTGGGTCAAGCCATGCATCAACATTAGACTCTGGATGACAAGTGTAATCAACCCCTTGCATACAAGCATGCATGCAATAGAGCTAACTTGCATCTTGAGGTTGAAATAGGTACTGTACATTGGCACAGTTAGAATCAGCTGATATTTGATCATCATACATGCAATCTCTATACCAGCATTGGTTGTTCTCTTGGATAGCCAACATTCTGAAATAACATTTATATAGATATAAGAACAAGTGCTAGCTGGACTTACAATGCTCTGTGTGCAAGTTGTTCAAGTGCAACTTTTCAGACATATGGGTGCAGGGGCACAGGTGGGAGATGCTTCAGCTCTTGCTTCTTGCAAGGTGAATTGTGTTCAATGATCCCTGCAACCCTTAGAATTTTTAAGTTTTCCACATTGAAGGTGATGTCAAGATGGGCCAAACAGCCAGTGAAATTATATGGCATTTTTCATTTCCACTCATGGGAATCATGGGGATATATACTCTCCCCTTTCTTAAATTTAGCTGCATCGTCTTTCACTTTTTGTGATTGAGAATCAGAACCACACTAGCTATTAACAAAAGGAAGCAATGTATTTATCCCAATAGATAGATGTACAAGATGACTACAGAAAAAACTATGAAGCCATACCATTGTATCAAGCATCTCTTATCCCTCCTAGACTTCCCATTCATTTTGTTCCACCGAATACTTCACCTACTGCTGAGATCCTTGAGGTTGCCAATATCAACACCTTGTTGGTCAAGGAGCTCAGCCACTTACTTTTGGGATGAGTGAGACTCATCGAAAAGCTAGTGAAATTGTTTGTTTGACACATAAGTTGATGTGATAGAGTCTAATTGGGATGAATCACTATGCAGATACTTAAATTCAACCTATAATGATTCACCAATGTTAAATCTCATTTAAGCAGAAATTTCTAATGTAAAACTCACCTTGATGTCACCGCCACATTGAAGAACCGGTCGAGATGGATGAGGAGGAATGCTTGTCAGTTTAAGCTGGATATAGAGCATTAGTTATAATGAATACTCTGTTATAAACAACAGAAGCACTCACAGAACTCAAAGTGGCTTGCAAAGCAGTGACACTGGTTGGGATGGTAATTGCAAGTAGGGGGTTGACGAATGTCTGGAAAGGGAAAACAGATGTGAGCTGATGAGACCAATTGCTATACAAGAACAGGATGTATGGGTTTGTGAGCACTCGAGGAGGCCATTGGAGATCTCAGAGTTGTAAAGTCAGACAGCTCTGTGAATTCTTGCATGACACAGAAATGAGACAGGTGAGGAGACAGGTGAGAAGATGGGTGAGGAGACGGGTGAGGAGACGGGTGAGGAGACAGTTGAGGAGACGGGTGAGGAGACGGGTGAGGAGATGGGTGAGGAGATGGGTGAGGAGACGGGTGAGGAGACGGTGAGGAGACGGGTGAGGAGGAATATGCCTGGAGAACACTCAGAGGATGTTTTGTGGGGAAGTAAGGAGCGTAAGGTTGGGTGGTCTCCTACGCTTGCCCTTGCCATTGGTTTCCTAAAACTTCCCCAGAGAAAAAAGTGAAAAAACGTAGTAGATCTGCACTTTGATCAGCAGTATAAGCAAGGTCCAATGAAATGTTAAGACTGACGATAGGATCAGCACTGCGGTCAGCAACAAAAAGAAATATTATAGCCAGGGCTGACTTACCAAGACAAAAAGAAAAGATTATAGCCTGGATTGATTGACGACTTGGCCTCATGGCGCGAGCAGAAGCTTCTTGCTCAGGAGCAGACGAAGAGTGCAGCCTCCTTTTCCTCTACCCCTCCCTCGACATCTACCTGTATAGCTTGGCTCTTGTAGAGGCCATAATATCTTGACGGAGCATAAACATCCAGCTGAGAGGAGGGGACGACCCCGCCAGCAAAATTTGTAGGTTCTCTTCTCTAAGCCCTCATTCGAAGTCAAAGTTGAAGAACTCCCGCTTGCTTCTTCATTAAAGTGGAGGTTGCCCCATGAGGCAAAAGACGCTGAGGGGAGCGGGAGCGGGGGGGCGATGGATGAGTGTTCATAGGTGCTACGGTAGGGGCGTCAGTGGGTGCTGCTGACCAAGCTGAGTGTCCGGGCTTTAGAATCCGCGAGGCGACGCGTCATCGGGACGCCAGAGATGCGTGTATGCTTCCCTATGGCCGCATACCCGTAAGTTCTAAAAATAATCAATTCTTATATATATATCGTGATGGATCGTGTTTCTAAGGATTCCTTGTCAACAGCCCCGTCTCATAGACTAGGTATGTCGGCTGGAAGCCACACACCCAAACCATGGGTATATCTAAACGGGTACGCAGGAGTTGGGAAGCTTACAATCGCTCGCGAACTACAGTATGTTTCATTTATCTGTTACTATAGCCCTGCTTTTTCTTATCTGTGAATAGGAGACTGATTCCCGAGTCGAGATTGGTGCATATCCATCTCATCGTAGACTTGTGCCGGAATATATTTACACAAGGCTCCTCAGAATATGAGACTCTAAGAGCAGCTGTGGTAAGCAATTCAGCTCAATCACATTCTACGCTCAGAAACTCAAATCAGCGTGCCAGCGGACACAAGTCCTCAGTGCGATAACCTCTTCCGAATCCCATTTTATAACCACTTATATCTTCACTGGTTCCCATGCGTCCGCAAGGCAGCATTCAAAACATGCCCTTTCCCATGGTGTTCCATTCATTTCTGTTATACTTCACTGCGAAGAAGAGGAACATATGAGGCGGGCAACACAGGAAGAAAGGCAAGGAAAGAAGCTGACGGATATGGGAAAGCTCAAGGAATTTAGAGCGGGAGAAAGATCTCGGTTTGAAGACATGGTCGGCGTGAAAGAAATCGAGGTGGATGTGACCAGTTTGCAGCCGAACGAGGCTGCTAAGCTGATCTCACGGATGATTAATACCCACGTCTCCAAGTAGCCTTCCCAACAGGCTGTCGTACTTCTATCTCACGAGCGTGATGGCTCTGAGAAACAAGAACTTGGCATAGCATTTTTATAGCAGTAACAAAGCATACAAGACATAATGTTTCCATAACAGTAACAAAGCTTATAAAGTAAAGACAAAGCCTGTTTCAATAGCAAATAGAGCATAAGTCACGGAGCTCGGAAAGACAGGGAAATGAAGAAGGCTTTAAAAAGCTCCAACAGTGGCAACAGGCGTCCCATAAACCGAGCTGAATTGATAAAGGGTTCCAAGGGGAACAGTGTGCGCCTTCCTCTGAGTAATGTCGGTTCTCCCAAATTTACAATTGTACAATTGTCCTAATGTTTCTCTCATTCGGCCTTCCTGCCAAAGAGCTTGGGACTAAACAGAAGTGAGTGTGCATTAATAACTTTATGCAATATCTGACGATGCTGTACCATTTCGGAGCGTACTTACAAACCATCACCTTCAACTGTCGTATAGCATGCTTCTTGGCCTCTGGACCAAGGGGTTTCAAGAATTTGCATTGCGTTTCTTCCTTCCTAATGTTCGTTGGGAATTTCCCTAGAAATGGATTGGTGCTGTCAAGAACTAGAGCGCATATATGCTAGGAGGACGAAGACAACCTACGCCCGTATCGACGATAGCTCCCGTATCGTCAATAGCTTCTGTGACTGGCACTATCTGCGCGCCAATTCCTCATAAGTTTTTCTTCCCTCAGTTGTTACCACTACGTGCAACTGAGGTTTGTCTGTTAATTCATGTATTATAATTAACCATACTTATGTATCGTTATAGCTCTTATATTTAGGTATGGCTATAATACACAGTTGTTACCACTACGTGCAACTGAGCTCTTATATTTAGCTATTAACAGGGGCTTCCAATAGTCTGTCCTCGGTGAAGTACACTTTCAGTGTCGGTACCGAAGAGAATGAGATTTCCTACCGAAGCTTGTTTCCCAGTAGTATCGGCTTTAATCAAGGTGTACAACGGTAGTGAGCTCTGAGGGGAGAGCATTAATGGAACTTGCCTAAAAAATCCTCAAGGTCGAAAGCAAACTCTGCCGCGGGATTCTTTCCAAAGGTGAGCTTATCGCTTGTATGCCCATCCTGGCTCGGGAACCAATCTCCGTTCTGAGTACCGTAGGTATGAATGCCCAGTGAAACGATATTCTCTGAGTAAATGAACTGTTAGAATACCATAAGACTTTTACAAAATTGGCAACATACGTTGAGGCTGGGTGTTGAAGGTAAATATAGGTCCATCAGGGTGTGGAAGCCCATTGATATTGGGGTATATGTTGCCAGGTGCCGGGTCGGCCAAGTTGGTCCTGAAGTCACATAATATCACTGAGCTTTGCATAACCGAGTGCCGGGTCATTCATGTAAATGGCTGCTTCTCTGTGATATAAAATAATTGACTGAATAAGGCGAAATCTTATGTTCGTTGTGATAGAACCGGTAATCATAGGTAAAAGCCATTGGGTTGACTCCACAGTAATCACCAGCCTGATGGCTGTGGAGAATGGGAGCCACGGGTACAATATATATTGCTATACACAAAGCTGAACAGTTCAGTCTAGTGTGCATAAGGCATCTTATAAGTCTCGAGATGACTTGCAGATACTTACCCCTGTTTCTGTTGAAGGCAGTAGACACCAACTAGTTGACATATCTCAAGTCTGAGCCGTAGCGTTCCCGGGAAAAAACATCCCAGCTGGCACCTGGGGAACTGAAGCTGTGTTAAATAAGTAACCACATCAGGAAAGTTGGCAACGGCACTTACTTTTTCCATAGCATCCCATGCTTCCTACAGACAGTAGCAACTGCTATGTCGCTAAATAGTCGCTAGCCCTCGCTAGCCTCGCTATTCTAAAAACTACGAACTCAGCTGGTTCAAACAATGCTAAGTAAATCCAATGCGGCTGTCACAACTTAGAGTCGTACCACCACCATCTACAGCCTACGCACTTACATCACGAAATCTGCCAACGGCGCTTGATTTTTCCATAGCGTCCCACGCTTCCTACAGACGATATTAACTACTATGCCGCTAAAGAGTCGCTAGCCCTCGCTATTCTCGCTATTCTCGTAGCATGGCCCTACAGAGAGCTAGCAAGTTGCGATGGAAATGAAGAGTCGCTAGCCCTCGCTAGGCTCGCTACTCTGAAATTTACCAACTCCGCTGCTTTGAACAATATCAGCGCCAATACGACTCTGTGTTGCAACTTAGAGTCGTACCACCACCTGCTGTCCGATAGACCTGGTGGATCCCGCATTGACACCCTGTAAGTTTATGAGTCATTAATCTAGACAATAAATTAACAAATATACAGGAACCTTTGAGACGAATGGACGTAGCAAACAGTCATCAGGAAGGTCGCCGACATTGTTGGGAGCTTTCAACGACCTTTGTGCTGCATTCGGTGAGTTCATCTACTAGTGGACCTTACTTACATCTCTGAATCTTTATACTTCAAAGGCTTTTTCCACATCGAATTTAAGGAGCATCTGCTAAGTTTCTGTTGAGTACTGCGTGAATTCTTGCTGACCGCTCCCATCTAGATTGCAGGACTCAAAGTCGACGGGAAGCATGGTCAACAGCACAGGAGAGATGATTTCGGTATGCCAATATCCAACATCTCTTGCTATCTCTGCCACTCATTTAATCTTAGATCATGGCACATGGCCACTGCTTGCTCTCCCAGTGATTTTTATTTGAGTTTCACAGTGTACTCCAATACTGTTAGATTGTACTTAGCTTCTCTAGAGGCCATTTTTATTGCTGTACTTTTGAAATATTTCCCACTGTATCTATCTGTAGAGACTTCAGTTGAATAGAATATCAAGTTGAATTTATTTTATTTAATGTGTGAATAATCGGAAAATCAATAATAATAAATATATCTATTATTGAGACTATGGCTCCTAGAGTTCCTACCATAGTTATCCATAGTGCCATTGCAGCTAGCGTACCGATAAATAACACAGTGGCTATGGAAGCTATGGAGGGTATCATAGTGTACATAAAGTATCGTGGCTATGGATGCTATAAACGCTATAATTGCTACTATAGCGTTTGACCACTTTCGTGATGTAGCACTGCAGATCACAAACTCACGTTGTCTCAAAGTCCTGTACGTTTCATTGTTTTTTCGAGATATTATCTAAAAGAATAGGCAGGGACCTACTTCGAAGCAGTTGAGCTTGGTAACATTTTCTTGCTGGTTGTCGGCATTTTTGGGAACGGATAACCATGTGCACTGAAGTCGATAAGTGCTTCTATTGAAGACATTGACCTACCAATAAATATGACACTCCTCGTTTTCAAGTGCTGACCACTTTGACCAGAAGGTGGGGTTTCATCTGTGCCACGTGTACATTCTCAGTGACGGTTTCCACCCACGCAGGACTCAAACTCGAATTCAATGCGAAACCGGATGACAGAATAGTGCAGACAATTCCGCTGGTAAGCACAAAGTTTCATTTATCATTTATAAACACCTAATGCGTTCCTTAGTAAGGCGAGCTGTTTACAGTGTCTAAGTTCGTATCCAAGGCACCGCCGCGCTTATTATCACCTTATCGCCTATTGGTCTGTCAATATTTTGCCTCCCGTACTAATGTCTCTATTACACCCAGGAAATTCCAGATAGTACATCTACCGTATGTGTACCTGTCCTTTAGCAGGTACTGAGATCTTTATTACTCAAAAATTACTGTATTCTAGAGCCTCAGTAAGTGTACATTGAGTTTCTAAATGGTAGCATAGTCTTGAATCTCCGCTGTATTTATTGTATTTAACTGTATATATTTACATGAATAAAACCATTTGATTTATATATTTAATAACATTTTCTGAATAATCGAAAAATCAGAAGGAATAAATATTATCTGCTATTGAGTCTACGGGCCGTTAGTGTTCCTATGATAGTTGTCCATAGCTTCCACTGCAGCTATCATACTGAAAATAGAGCCATTTGCCATGGACGCTATGGACAGTATCATAGTGTACATAAAGTATGGACACTATGGACGCTATAGTGTCTACCTGCTCATCCGTAATTTGGTTGTTTCTACATATTATTAATATTATTAAGTCTACCATTTATCTGAACCAAAATCGGCACCTAACGCATAATGAGTGAACCGTCTTCATGGGCCTTCGGAACCTTTTCTCTCGTCGATTTTGTGCTGTATAAGGAAAACGGAATTTCGGTAAGTTTGTGAGCACTCAGTCGGTCTGATTTGAGCGTCATTCAGCAAGAACGAAAGCTTTTCTCGGGACGGTGCTCACGATGCAGAGGATTGCTCGACGTCGGTTTTTGCGTAACCCTTCGGTCATCCCAATCGGTTACCAAGTGTAAACATCCCTGCATCAGTAAACTGGGTCGGTGATCCCACGCGTCCCGGATAGCGCTAATCCGGTCTGGGAGCGCCCTGGTCAGTTCCACAGGTCCCAGGTGGTCCTGCAAAGTCCCAAACCACTGTAAAATATTATTCTACCTATTATAACTTAGATTAATACTTATGAATGCGGATTATACACCCTAACACAATACTACTCACTTATTCTGGCCTACAATTGCTTCGGATGACCTAGACTAATACTAACAGTACTATACTACTCGTAGTACATGTATAAACCTAATGGGCCGTTGCAACGCACGGCATTTACGGTTCCGTGTATTTATTGAAATTCGGAGAAGCTGAGTTGACTTGTTGCAAGTCAAGTCAAGTCTCGACACTGTATATCTAATTTGTCCAGTGAGCTGTAAAATCATTCAGTCTAAAATACCATTTGTCTAAAATATTTATCTAATTGCATTAAACACATACTTATTGAAATAAAACAGATGGACTTTTACTAGCAGCATAGATCATAGGGTGTGCGCTTAGTGCAGCCAGCACTTGATAATGAACACTGTGACAGATCATTGAAGGTAATGTAAATCTATGATATATATTTGGCAATGAAAGTGTAATTATGATGGAAACAAACTTACTTTGTTGACGAAGGGGTTGAGTTATTGGGAAGGGCCACATGGATTGAATTGGTCAAGTAATAAAGACAGTACACTTGAAGTGTCAG
>KN837124.1:350027-363911 GCA_000827215.1 Sphaerobolus stellatus SS14 | reverse complement strand
TTCTGAACCAGTAACATTGGGTTAATATGTGGAAATAGTATTGGAAATTCTCTAATATATTCCTCTTAAAAGTATATTAGCAGGAATGGGGAAATAAAATTCATCCAGGCTGGCCAGCCCTGGTACCCATGGTCCTGCAGGTTTATTTGCTTAGGAGCCTATCCATTGGATCAAAACAGACAGAGAACTTCTTAGGTGATGCATCAACTCAGAAACTGTTGCTTTTATACTTCCTGAAGCAAAAATCACCTGTATTTCCCAATTTGCCTCAAATTTCAAGGCAGGTCTCCAAGAGAGCATCAAGGGAATTTTGACCTTGATTTTGACTTACTTCATGTCTAAACATTATCCTAAAAAAATGTGGGTCATTGGAAGTGCCTCCAAGTAGGTAACGCTACTGGAGCATAGTCACTAGGACAGGCTAGCCTGGATGGATTCCGGTTCTCCACAATCCTGCTCTTATTACAACAGAGCAAGTAGTATACTTTCAAGCCAAATATATTAGAGAAGTTTCGACGCTATTTCCACATACTGACCCAATGTTACTGGTTCAGAAATGCTGCAAGAGCACATTTTCAGCTATTTTCTTAAGAATAAACCGGGTTGATTTTAGAAAATTTCTGAGTATATATTCCTCTTCCCCGGTTTCTAAAACCTAATTCTACAAAAATCCAGACCTTAATTCGCAGAATTCATGCTGATACAGCAGGATCTTTCGACGTAGTTATTAGGACTCGGCACCGTACCTGTATACACCGTATTTACGGCACCATAATATGGGTGCCATACACGTACCGTCGAAGATTTTCGTCAACTCTACCGTATTATGGAATGGGTAAATTACTGGCCGTATCTCCCGTATAAAATACGGCCGTATACGGACGTACATACGGAGTTTGGAATTGACAGCGGCTGTTATCAAGTCCGTCATCAATGATCATCACCAAGACCGTCCTTAGCACTATCACAGTCGATCACTGGATTTTTTTCGTCCCTTGCAACTCAATCGCAGGTATTAGAATGGATCTATGACTTTCCAGAGGTTTCTATATGGTGACGATACGGTGATATGATTTTTGAAGGATTTTTTCCGGGAGCTAAGGACCTCTGTAAGTCCCTCACTGCTCCTCACAGCCATTATGCTTCTCCAGGCTGAATACAACGCCCTTTTCCAGCTTCTCAGCTCCCTTCCGAGCTCCCTTCCCGATCACCCATCCACCTCCAACTTACCTCCACAAATCGACCTCGAGTTTACAGCTGAGGAAGGAGCATGGCCTGCGTTCAATAAGGTCATGCATGTCACCTTCAGCGAATTCGGTCATGATCTTTGTAGTCAAACCCTATTCTCAGAACATAACTTCACGGTGAGTATCAACTGGAATACCATCTCCCTATAGTTTCAGTACATACTTTTGCAAATACGCTTGGAGATGATGACTACCGACTTCTGAAGGCCAGACCAGAACTGAAAATCAGTTACCACTCAAGTAGTATACCCTCTCCGCAATTCATCCATGCATAAGTAATCAAAAGATTTCCGTAACTTCTATTATCCCCACAATAAATATGTTGCAGCAGTATAGTGAGCTCCCTTCACTGTGAATGAATTCAAGATACCATTGACATCTCCGCCTTCTTATCTGCCGTGAGCGTAGTATAACATGCCCCTATATTCTCCAAAGTATGCATTGTTTTCCCGGACATATCATGATATTAATAAGTTGGAGGTTGATGTGGAACACACAATGATCCTGGAATAGGTAACATATGAGGTCCTAAGGAACAAATCCATGACAGAGCTAATCCAATACCTAACAATCTCCCACGCGACTATACTTCCGGTCCCAAGGCGCTTACTTTCTGTCCCAGCCCCTTGCTTCGCTGTCCCAACTTTCAGCCGAGACACAACCACTGAACCAGTTTTCACAAAGGGGGGCTCGTCAGAAAGTTATAGTTTGGTAGATTACGGGAAAATTAACTGCTTGATGAGGAGATAATCCATTCAAAAGATATAGCCTTTCGAATATGCAGAAACCGCCTTTTATACTGAAATCTACCATTAAAACCTCTCTCTTGGGCGTTTCTCAATGTAGATTTATTTAAAATAGCTAATTATATTTTCTATATATCAACTTAAAGTGTCTTCATGTAAAAAGATGGTGTCATGCCATGCAATTACCAGAGCTTAAGTGGAACATCTCCTCCGCCTCCTCAACCACTTCTCATGGATCAACCACCACCAACCTGTATCAGAGAGTTTTTGAATCGTTAGTTTAAGATTACTATAACTTTCAATTCTGAAGTATTGGTCTGATTATGATAATCAAAGGGATGCCATTAGGGAGATACTGGCTTCGCACTGTGCTCATCCACTCTCCATTAGTCTAGAATATTATAATCGTTAGAGATCTAGGCGAGAGCTTTAAATAAACTTAATATCTATATAATAAATAATTCGAAATAGATTTTAGACACTAAATCTGGTCACCCCACCCGATTTGCCACGACTCAAGTTGATATATACCATATTTATGTCAACCTCACAATCTATGTAATCTCTAACTTATTCTCCAGCATTGTGCTGGGATTCTAAGGGGCTGGAGACAACGAATAGACCTAAACTCATGATATCTATTAGTGAACACACGGCGAGATGTTACCAAATAAATTACCGTTAGAGATTCATAATCTACTGTAGTATCTATGGTTGACGGAATATCTTGGGTAGTATCTTCTGCTTGTTGAGCTGCTATTGCTGGAACTAGCTGTTCCTCCTGTATGAGCGTTAGTTAAGTCTCTGTTGGTAATCAAATTGACTTACTGCAATGGGAGATATTAACAGTTTTGGTATTCCTAGAGTAGAATCAGAAATTTGATGCTTATGGGTGAATTCGGTGATCTTCTCCACAGTCAAATAGGGCATTGCTGCTGTCAAAATGGTTGTCCAGGCCATCTCTTGAAGTAGTGGTGATCTATGGATACGATTTTTGAGGAATAAGGAGGCAGCTTCCTCAGTAGGGACACCCAGATCGGCCCCATATACATAACACGCCATCAATGCTGCCCCCGGACCATGAATAGTAGCAATTTCCCATCTTCCATCTAGCCAGCCACTCGAATTAGCCTTCACCTTCTCCTTGAGTGCTTGCAATAAATCCGTTGCAACGATCTTGCGAATAAGGTAGCGTGTTTCTAGCTGCAGCAGGCGGAAGAATCTATCTTGAAAAATAAAGGCAATTTCGCCGAGGGGTTTATGGTTTTTGAGGTCATCGCAAGCTTTGTTCCATTTCTTCATGACTTCATGGAACCGTAGTCCATAGTCCTTCTCCATCCCTAATATCAGCACTGTGACAATTGCCCCAATTGTTCCTTTGCGTTGAAGAAGACTCGCAAAGGTCGCGTTCTTCGGGCTCAATTTCTGCAGCTCTGTCTCAGTGAGAGGACGTCCATCATCCCAGTCAAGGAAATGGCCTTCATACATCACAGCTGGCCAACGGAGATAAGCAAGCTGTGTTGAGTGTGGTTAGATTGGGTATATAAGATGATGAGACTAAGGGAGAAGGACGGACCAATGAGGGTTTTGTTGCTGGTATATAGTGTGGTTTATATTCATGAAGCGGCATCCTAAACGTGTGTGTCGAAGGTGATTCCTTTGGGGAGGACATCACTTCCGATGGCAGGGATAATGTAACAGAAGAATTGGCAATATCGAGTTCTATGACTTGCACAGGATACCATATCCGTGACTTCTTCTCACCAAGCGGCATCAACGACCAGCTACCAAGGATATCTTGATCCAAAGGTATAGGAGTACTACCAGGTTGTGGCCTAGATTTCAATTCTTTCTTTGACTCTTCAATAGCTATAGTGAAAATCGAGGCTGTGATGGATAAATCCTCACAGATGTTTGAGGAATGATAGCCAAAGCAGACGGCAATGGAACGTCGAAAATCAAGAGCTCTTTGCTGATTAAATACCGCTCCCAAGTTGCTCTGCGACGGTTCTCTCCCTGCAAGGATTTTCCATGCAAAGATGAGCATATAGAGACCGCAATCGTAATTGTTCCCTTGCTGAGGACAATCAAGAAGCTTGGCATGTGTGAGAATATGAAAGAAATAAATGCAATGATATACATACTCGTTTCTCCACATAAGTCTTACGATTTTCGCTCCACATGTCAGAGAAATCAATACCTCGCCAGGTAATGTCATTTTCGAGGAAATACTGGACTCTCTATCACAGGGTCACCACGTATATTCAGCTTGATTCCTCTTAAACTGGGAAGAAAATTACATACCTCTAAAATCTCTTCATGTTGATTGTTAATATGTCTAGCGAGACTGTCGTATATCCTTATTCCACATTCCCGAAGGAATACAGCAATACAAATCCAATGGTTGCCTGTATTCCAGGGAAGAATTAGGAGCGACAGATCACGGAACTTAACCTAATATTTTCAGTCAGAATGATAGACTATCAGAGAAAAACGAGCCTTACGTTTCTTGGAACCCAGAACTTGCGATTACGGCCTGGAGGTCGTAATGGCTGAATGAGAGGCTGTCCAATCATTTTCGCAACGTTCAAGGAGTTCATGATGTAGCATCTTGGAGACGATCGATATTGTTGACATAACCCAAGATATGCATTAACAATCTCATCATTTAGCCATTCAGTTGGTTTGATGAGGCGTGGCAAGTCGTTATGCGTAATAAAGCAACTACTGACACAGATATTGAGGTCAGATGATGCGACAAGATGCGCATATATGCTGTCTGCATTCGGGTCCTGGGAGAACTAAGTCAAAGTTAATCCTTCAATAGTTTAAAATCTGAAATACCTCGAGTATCTGCCATGGATAATCAAAACTCGAAAATGAACAAGAGATATTCATTGCTTTGGAGGTTATTTGAAGGTCTCTTGAGATCATGCCTTTCGTAGCTGAAGTCTGGATGGTATCAGAAAGCGGCTGTTCAGCCTGATATTGTCCCATCCATGAAGGACGTGTCGCAATCTGTGACATAACATTCATTCTACAACTCATAAATAAATTAAAGAATAGCTTACAATGTCCGGATAATTTCCTAGAGCTATTCCCCAGAACTTCATGTCATCTTCCTCTAATAATGAGATAAATTCCCCCAGTATCTCCTTGGGAAGTCCATCTTTCGAAGCAATAAATGAGATCCACAAGCTTCCTAAACGATCTTTCAATTCGCTGAGGCTTAACTGCTTGATTCCTTCTGAATCCTTGATGGAAATTGTGAAGATTTTGCATAGTGCTGTCAGAATGGCCCAAAAACCGCAAGAGTGCCCGTCTTTTTGTAGTCCACTAAATGATGGAGCACGCTGTGGGTTCCTGTCAACAAATGGATAATTAATTTGTAAAATGGCTAACCTGGATATTGGCATGGAAATTCGGAGGTTCTCCCCGAGTTATACTCTTTGCTATGCGTGCAATAGGCCGTTGATTGATGAAATCAATGCCTTTATCACTTGTTTCCAGAGAGTTATAGAGAACACATTGAATCGGCTGGACGTTGAGATAGTAGGAGACAAGTGTCCAATGATTATTATACAGATCAAAGAAAAACAAGTGGGAATATTCGTTTTTCTTGTGTGAGGTGTAGAACTCATGTGTGGACGAGGAGAACTAGTGAGATGAAGATATTAGCCACTGTAATTCAACACAATAATTTAAATTTACCTGGTCTGGAGTTTTGTCCTTTAATTCCTTCGCTAGCTGCGCCTGCCACCCATCTGTTATACCGGACTTCGAGATTAAAAAGTAATAGGGCTTGGAGAGTTTTTTACAGAGCGAATTGAGCAAATAGGCAAACGTTTGCATCTCTTCTAGCCGCAGAAGGTAGGAGCCATTCCAGCGGCTCAGGTCATCAGAATAGAGGACAACGTCTTCAGCAGCATATACAGCCTCTTGGACGGACATTATCGCCTCAGACTAGAAATAAAATTATTCAGTGTCATTGGAGCTACATTTTGAACATTGTAGCGTACATTTTTCTTTGCTTTAGAGCTGCCAGAAGGTACTCGGCGTGTTCGACTAAGATTTGGAGACAAAGGCTTATTCGAAGCCACCGAGGGGTTACAGAGCTGTTTATGGCAATGTTAATTTATTAGAGGAAGCGTAAAGTTGTAAACCATTCAAGGATACCTTGAGCAACTCTTCCGCCTCAGGGAGATCCGAAAATGAAAGACTCCTTTCCTTAATGGGATTTTTCTAGAGCTAAACATTAGGAAAAATACATGGGAATTTAATGATACTACACCCACCTTAAAAGACTCAGCTGGCTTGCTCTTTGTCGGACTTTGAATGATCTAGCAAAGGTTGGTAAATAGTATCCTTTGCAAAAGTATATAATTAATGTACCTGCTTCAATTGCTCCTTGAACGCCTTCAGCGAAGTGCACTACAGTAGTGTTAGTTCTTATAATCTGAGGCACAAGAAAGATATCACTGACCTTAAACATTGTCAATGTTTTACGAGTCATCCGAACCTTCCTATCTAGCAGATCTTCTCGGTAAAATATACTTGTTCTTTTACGATCTAGCCTTTGGCGACCTTTACGCCCTGGCTTCTTGTTGAAGCGTAGCTCATGGGATCGTTTTGCAACTCTTCTCCATGGTCTTAATGGACGTAGATTGCTTGGACGTCCTCCCAGATCGATATAACCTGACCGGACTGGATATTCAATCAGCATATATGCATCGTGAGGACCGAATTCTTAAAGGCTTACAACCATCCCGAACATTTTGTTCTTGTGAAACTGTAGTAGACTCCGAAGACTCACTTTCATCGCTAGAAGAATGAGATTGTTCATTCGGTTCCAGAATATCTATGGGTGGAAGTTCTTTAAAAACGCGTTCAATCTGATGCTGGATAACTGTATCGGATGGCCAACGGTCTAATTGTGATCCAACCTTTCGAGATTTGCCCTGGGCTTTCCCTTTCCCTTACAGGATGTTATTTAGTCTTAACAGCAAATTAAATATTAATAATTACCTTTGGAAGCTTTATGTCCCAGAATGTCTACTGGTTTACGCTGTTGGATGATCGTTTCCAAAGCTTAAAATAAATTATAAATTAGTAGGCTGGTACTAGACGAAAAGTGAGAATTACCCTGCCATTCTCTCACTGATCCATTATTCTCGTAGATGATTGCCGCACGCATATGTACACACCACTTTCCTGTCTGCTCCCACTGTGCGCAAGGAGAGCATTTCGGACGTGCCAGATCTACTACAAATAAAACTGCTTCACCGTCCTTTCTATAGGAGGCTTATAAATCAGATCTCAATTATTGAAATGAAAGTACTTACGAAGCCTCCTGCACTTCGTAGACCCGTTTCTCTCTGTGTTGAACAAACCCGAGGTCCCAGAGAGTATATGCAAGTGCATACATTTCCTCTATCTCTCGGGGAATTCGCTTCGCTTCTGGAGGCCATTGCTCATACATTGGAAAAAAATAGGCTCGAATCAGCAATAGTAAACGGTCAATTCTGGGCAACCACGAATTCAATAAATTATAAAGTCAGTAAATGGAGTTAACACACCGTTTATTGGCACGCATATTTAGTATTGTCTTGTCAAAGACCAGCCATGCTGATTCAGTCCAATTATTTGTGTTATAAGAGCCATCACGTGTAACACCAGGTGGTAGTAAGATGTCAGTCACATATGCTAGAAACGGAAAAATAAGATTCTTTGAGAAAGCCAAATGAAATGCACATTTAAGGACTTACATAACCACCTGTCCGCTATTCAGTTCTTCTCCATATATTTTTTTATCAATTGGAACGTTAACCGGGCAAGTGCAGGGTTTGGAGCGTGATTTCCCGCATCTGTCAAGACTGAACTAACAGACATAACCTCGTCTCCTCCCTCATCATCAATGATGGTGCTCTTGTCAGGTACCAAGGCAGTCAAGCCTCCCTCTCCTCCTCCTTTCTTGATAATTCCCATCCATTCCTCAAACTCATCCTCGCTCAGCGGAGCCTCGACGACTTCTCCAGTCATGCAGGCATGTTCTAGACGTGCAAAAAACCTGGCCTTATATGCTGGGACTTCTTCAGGAATACATACACGCTGGAATTCCCGGAAGAGATAAACCAGGTGGTATTTCAACCCATGCGGAATTGGTGGACCGCCAATGACTCTGCCATTATCACCAGTAAAGGTAACCAGAGCAGTGACAATGTGAAATTGACAGATTAGAATAAGAAAGTCAGGATCAACTAGGGTACAAGAATTAATGATCTGTCAGTAGAAGAATTGACAGTAAGACATACTTTCTTTAATTGCCTGCAAGAAGGGCCAACACTTGTCTATCATCCATTTGGCAACTAGCCATTTCCCTGTCTCAACCATTTGCTTTGCTTTGTTGATAATCTGTTTTTTTATGGCAGGATCCGTATGCTTGACTGATTTAGGATCTTGAATTTTGAGTTAGTGAAAGATGATGAACAGCACTGAAAATTTTCACCTTTTACTATTTCTTTTGCACGTTTCATCAGCTTCTTCTTCGTTTCCTTGAGCCATGCCTTTATAGTATCTTTTTTGACATTTGGAGATAATAAAGCGGCACCTATTACCCAACAACATTAGGTTTTGAGTGCATATATGCAGTTTATCTGGCTTGCCACCTACCTGGGGTCATCCTGCCTCCTTCTGTCACAACGGTCAGGAGAGTCATGGCTGCACGGTTCTCGTTCTTGTTGCGCCAACTGAAATCGGCCCCGATACCATCATGTGCGCCATGGACAAGTAGGTCTTCGAGGGCATAATCAGTGCTGACAGCAACAGTAAATCTTGAAATATTGTTGGGTTTTGAGAAATCATGAGGTTGATAACTGAATCATTCCCATTAGCAATATTCATTAATAATTCAGCATAGATATTCTCACAAGTACATATCCTCAGGGTTTTTCGTAACAAGGATTTTTATCCCTTGAAAAGGATCAACGTGCAAACGAAGTCGACGCATCGCGGCAGGTAGCAAATTTCGTATCTGTTGGGGCATAGGACGACGCCATGATGGAAATGGAGTCGTAATTTTTATTACTGGCAAGTCAAGCCGTTGCAGGAGCTGTTGAGTCGGATAGTCAAAACGTGTAACAAGATCTGCGAAATAAGTGTAAACTGCGGGTTCAGGCACTAGTGAGCTTAACTACCTTTCATAATATGCATAGGCCTAGCACCACACAATCTCATTGCCTCCTGAACTTCATTGCGCAAAATGTGTGACCAATTTAAGAGCTTTAAGTTTACTGCATCTTCGTGAGATCCTCTCTGCCAGACATGCGCCAATGATAAATCATTAGCACAGACTTCAACCTACAAAAAGTTTTCAAATTAAGCCATTTAAGAAATATTGCATACACTATACTCACAACAATGTAAACATGATTTGGACAGTTCCAGCGGGATTTCTTCTTGACCTTGTGGCTAATCTCTTCCTCCTGTTCACCTTCTGACTGTGAAATTGATTCTGATTCTTCACTTGCAGCTTCCTCTGTAATGGCGCAAATTCCTCGACAACCGAACTCCCACCGAAGCAAAGGTGCCTTCTCTTTTTCCAGGAGTCCTCGATTTTCTGGAGGAAGAGGACTCCTGTCCGCCCACCGCACAATGAATGAACGTGCACGGAGATCATTTGGTGAGTCTCCTGGATACCCAAACCAGCGAATATCAACAACATATGTATGAGTGAAACGTTTGACATTGTAATCATTTAACTAGAAGCGCAACAAATTACTTTAATTAATATATTATATTTCCGAAAAAAACAAAAGCATAGTTACCTGTGAATCAAACCAGTAAGGCAAGTCCACTGTATGAACAACTCCTAGATGTTTCCAGACAGGACCAGGACGGTTGATTTTATTGAGCTTCAAAGTGCCAATTCGTGACTCTGTAGGGTTGGTTATGGCTTGCATTGCTCGTTGGGCTCCAGGGCGGTGCAGAGCGAACTGGGTGATTTCTTGTTGCTCCTTGGATAGAGAAGGTACAACCTCTGCATTCTGTTTGGTCTCTTGCTCTTCTGTTGTGAAAACTGACAGGGATGTAAGGAGTGTTTCCTTCTTTGATTTTCGTCCACTGCTGGTTCTTTTGAGGGGTGGACGGCCGACACGACGAGGTGGCATAGCTCTCCAAGTTATAAATGTTGCCCAGTGTAATAAAAGGCGTGTTTTGGGGCCTGGGTTTCGTAGAGCTCAGGTGGCACTGAAGACGAAGATGAAAATTGTGTGCTGATGGATGTATATTTCGTAATAAGCTTCCGTTATTGTTTCCGTGTTCAAATAGCGAGTGTATAATCTGATCTGTAGAATAAATTATCAGTAATGAGTAGAACGTTGTAAAAGTGGATAAACATTACTTTCCTAATAAAGACTACCACCAGATGCTCTCTAACTGGAAATATGATTGGCCAGATATTTTTTATGAGCATACCGGTGACTTGGTTGGTGGGTACATTTAATCGAGTTAGGAGAAAGTAATCTGACTGTTTTATCCAACTAAGCTGTTAGAACCCCACCAAATATACACAATATATGTTCCATACCTCAAATTCAGCAAAATGCGGGAAATATTGTTGAATTCCAGAACATTCCGAAAAACCATACCTGAAGCGATAATTTTACCAAATTTTACCAAATTTTGGAGTCAGAAAGCTGCCCCAAATTGCTTCCTAGATGTGGTAGTTGATATCCAGCTGAAACTTGGGACAGAAAGACATAATAGCTGGGACAGAGCTTTGAGAGACTATGGCGGTGAAATACATGTTCAATGCACTAGTAGCAACTTGTTTCACTAAAAAAAATCATTAAAAAAGAATTAAAAGAAGACAATCAGGCAAGCAGTAGGTTTCTTACCTGATTCCTGACCAAGCCCTCCTGGGGACATCATGGGGATGCTATAAATTTAGAGCGGTGTTCTATTTTTCGACGACCTGTAAATATACATATTCGACCTCATAATATTATGGGGGGTAATAGAGGAGCCTCCATAACAGTTGCAACAGGTACAATGAAGAATGAGAGGGTTTCTAGACCACCAAATGAGCAAATCGGCGAAAGGATCATGGAGTTCTGGGACATACCCTACATCAATGCCTGAGCCGATAATTATCCCAAAGTATACTTGATAAAAGCTTTAAAGGGAGCCCCCATTTGTGCTGATATGTGAGGTGGTTCGGTTCCGGCTGAAAGTTGGGACAGAAAGGCTTGGGACATGGGGCAGAACTCCGTTGACAAAACTGATTCAAGGCAGTTTAATACAGTCATATTGTATAATTGACGAGTTATACTACCAAGAGCAATTAGATTTAAAGGAATATGATGGCTTAAAACAAGGATAAGCATAAGTTTTCCTTTCCTGGTTTCTGACTGGGGATTTCAGATCATCTCACAGTGCTGTCATATCGTTCCACGGTAGTTCTATTCATTTTGTCATTTTGTAACCTGTAGATACATCATATCGACTCAATAAATCTAAATTTACGATTTAGAGCTGGCCAGACAGCCACAACGGGCAGGGATAAGAAAAAGAGAGTTCCTATCTGCCAAATCAGCAAAACCACGACAAGATCATTGATTTCTAACATGTACCTTGCATCTATGTTCCATCTAATAATTTTCCCAGATTATACACGATATCAGCTTTCAAATAAGCCCTCTTTTGTGCGGATACACGAAATCGTTGGATCCCGGCTGAAAGTTGGGACAGAAAGCCTACATGGGTGAGGCAGTAACGGTGCAATCATGGCATCGATCGAGTTTAGCGCTGTGACACAAATAGCATAGCTTGGGACAGAAAGGTCACAGCCTGGGACAGTATTAGGTCATGCAGAGCTAATTGTCCAAGAGACCATCCGGATCTTAATGCTTGTCAAGCAGTACATTTGTTTAAGTTGTAAATAGTTGTATTCATTGAGAAATATTCAAAATAGAACTTTAATTTGATTTTTATCATCTCCGTACACGGTAATAAGCAGTATACGGCCGTATCCGTACCGTCGAGCCTTGTGAGTGACCATTATACGGTATGGTTACGGTACTGTAACCTCCGTAAATACCCGTAAAGTGTACGGCCGTATCCGTATACTGTGCGGTGCCGAGCCCTATAGACTCGAACCCAGTCTTCCCACGCGCCCGAGGCACGAGGGGACTGGTAACACTGACCCGTGAAATCCCGTTTGAGACCAGCGCTTAGCAAACCGATCTTTCGACTTAGAAAAATCGCGTCATTCTCACGCGTCGCGACATACGCGGCCACCGTTCCCACCTCTTTCAACATATATCTCTTAATATTATCGTGTCAAAGCACTTATATAACAGGTACTTATACATTTCTATCGAAATATTGACTAATAATAAGACATACTAGCTTAATACTCATGGCTATACCCTCAAGTCCGTGTGCAGGCCGCCAGCCTGCAGGAACTCACCGTTCTCGCCTCATACCACGCCTGGGGACTTCGTCAGATGAAGAAGTTGATTCTCATACTGTTAATAATGAACCATCCCTTCCCATACCCCCGATACCACACCCTATACCAACAATCCTTCAAACGCCAGGACTCTCGGTGGTGCCTTCAGCCTCCGTGACTTCGGCTCTTGCATCTACAAGTAGGGAGGAAAGATTGGCTGCAGAGAAGCAACTCTTTGCAATAATGGATCGACCTAGTGATGTAGGATCGCCAGAGAAGCTAGAAGGGTTTCGAGGTGGCTGGCACGGGACAAACAAAACCTCGAGGAAACGTATCAGAGGTTTATCCCCTAAATCCAGGAAAGACTATAAGGAAACCGAAGAGGCTGAGCGTGAAGCTAAACGATCCAAGATCTATGTAGAACAGAGGGAGGCTAAAGCATTGCAGGAAGCTGAGCAGTTGAAGCGCAAGGAGCAGGTTCGGTGGCACGAAGAGCAAGTCCAAAAGGAACAAGAATTAGCATTGCAAGCTGAACAGCGTACACAAGGATTCAAGAATGTTCTCGCTGCCATGAAGGAGAACGGATTTAGTAGCTTATGGGAATTCGAGCAAGAGGGCTACACTAACAACGATGACCATATCAAACGAACCATAGCTTGGCACATCCGTGACCACAATTCGGAACGACTGTCTTTCCTGCACCAGCGGGATAAGGATGGATCTTCTCATTTTGCATTGCAATTTGTTGGGAATATCGTTCAGAAGGAAGGGAAGTACTTGCAAACAATTCTGTCGGGGCCTGAGGCAAGAGACTTTAGTGTTCATTCCATTGGGTCGATCCTCTCCGGATTCAAGATTAATGATGTGGTGGATCTCATTAAGAACAAAGCACCTACTTTATATTATTTGTTACGAGAGGCTGCCATGTCTACTGAACATAAGAAGAAGATCGCGGCTGGAGAAACTCCAAGGCGTGACCATGATCTGGTAAGTATGGTGTATTACTTCCTTGCTAATATGTTCACTCACATCATGATGCAACCCAGGTCTTCTACACAATTTCTTGTATGCTTGCATTTTCAAGAAGTGAACGTTCAAGCAATGCATCACTTGTTTTTGGCCTTTTTCTCCTTGGATCTGGTGCAAAAAAAAATCTAATTGATGTCCTAGCTCATGCTGGGTTTTGCGTCTCGTATTCAAGTATTATGCGGCATGTTAAAGCTCTGTCCCATGAAAGTTTAGAGCATTGCAAGGCCCTTGTACGCCAACAAATGTGCTCAATTTGCTGGGACAATGTCAACCTGGCATTCCGAGTAGGTGAACAACGCCTTGCCTCACGGGACATGTGGATCAATGGAACAACAGCCACATTAATCCCATCTTTTGACCGTTCATCTGACTCTGGTGCAGTAACACTTGGTAAATTACCCCTGGAATTGAA
>KN837124.1:312151-349211 GCA_000827215.1 Sphaerobolus stellatus SS14 | reverse complement strand
AGCCACAACTTTCTCATTTCCATCTTTGAGTTTGAGGTCAATTACACGGTTATAGATTGCACGCATAACCGTGCGCATCTCCCTTTCTGCCTCAAAGTCTTCGTCCCGCTTGACAATTCCTGAACTAATTGAATCTGCTGCAACTGTCAGCTGTGTCTCACGTTCCTTGCGGGCCTTCTTCTGAGCTCGTTCTCCCGCGGATCCTGCGTCCCATTTAGCATAGGCCCTTCGCAAGACCCCAAGCAGCTCCTCGCCATAGTCCTCCAACTGTAACCAGCGCACCGAACGCATCAATTCAGTTCGGGTATTGATGCGTACAGACGTGTTGGACAGCGTCTCTATAAGCTCATCCGGGAGGAAATATATTGGCCGCATCAGGTAGGCGGCTGGCCAGTCGCGTTTGATGACATTTGCTCGCCAACCACGTAGGTCCATAACAAGAGTATCCCGCAACTCCTCTTCGGGATTTCGTTTCTGCCCTGCGTTCGTGGTGGCTGGTACTTCGACTATGATAACGGGTTCTGGGAAAGCGTCGGGATTGCAGTTGTCGCAACAGAGAGCGCTCGGGAGTTCAGTGGAGACGATTTGACCTACTCGTTTTAAGTAAAGTTGGAGTTATAGTGAGTGACACTGGACTTACGTTTCATTGCGTTCTCATAATAGCTGTCCCAAGGTAGCCGTCTGCACTCCTTCGTGAAGATGAACTGCTTCATGCAGTCCAGGCTTTCCTTCTCCAAGGGCGACATGGCCTCCACGCGTTTCTGGGTAGCTTGTTGTCGTTCTGTTCGGGTTTCGATGGAACGACCGACTACGGGTGCTTCAGGTATGTCTGAGGCCGTACCAGAACTGTGCTTCTTATACCAAAGCTTTTCTACATACAGGATCATATGTCCCTGGTCTGCCGGATCACGCCCAGCACGTCCAGCCCTCTGTACCAACGCTGCGAAGCTTGGTGGCACCCTCCACAAGATAACACGCTTGATATTCCTCACGTCGAGTCCCTGTTCACAGATGTCAGTTGCAATCATCGATAACGCATTAAGATACTAACCATTCCCAGAGCTTCAGTCGCCAAAACGACTCGGATGTAGCCATACTGCAACCCTTCAAGAATCTCCTTCTTTCGCTTTTCGCCAACATCACGATGGAAGAACGCTATCCGGTCGTTGGTAAAACCAGGGCAATTCCGTTGCAAATTCTCCCTGAGGACATCGGTTGCCAGCTCCGTCTCAATGCGCTCATTGAAATAGATGAGAGTGGTTTCGATATCCTCTGGATTGGTCGCATGTGGTGGGCAAATGGACATTAATTCCGCGAAAAATTTCTGGTTCTCCTTAGCTGGGCAAACGCAGAGGGAGATATTGGGGCGAGCATTGGAGAATTCAATGCGGACTACAGTGGGGCTCATATTGAGCAGTGCTTGTAGGTAATCTACCAACAACTTCGAGAGTGTGGCTGATACAAGAAGAACAGGCAGATCCGAAGGCAGACGACCTCTCAGCAACTGCGCTGCCTTGAGATGGTCTGGCCGAAAGGAGCCGCCCCATTCGATGATAGTGTGGCTTTCATCGTAACATACAGTCAGTATGCGTGCCTTGAATGTCTTCCTTGAGCTAACTTTGCTTGCGAAGTCTTCTTCTATTACCGTCTCTGGTGACATGAGACCTACTCGGAATTTGCCCTGACCAAATTTCTGACGTGCTGACATCAACAAGCGAAGACCATAATTGATATTATACCGACACATACATCTAGGAGTGTAGGATCCTGCAAGCTATTACCGCACAAAGCCATTGCCGGAATACCAACTGCATTCAACTTCGCCGCCTATTCAAATGTCATTACAGTGGGAAGCGCAGTGTTAAGGAGCTACGCATACCTGTTCCTCCATCAACGAAACTAACGGTGCGATAATCAAGATAATTGGAACATGTTCTTTAATATTAGGTACGTCGTTCGGATTCCAATAAGCCAATAATGGAAGGACAAATGTTAAACTTTTGCCACCTCCAGTTGGGGCTGATACAATGGTATCACAGCCTTCCAAGATTTTGCGACATGCCTCGAGTTGCCAGTCATGAATCTTGTCATAGCCGAATAAATCTTTGGCACCTTGTTCTGCTCGAGCGAGTAGGTCTTTGATGTTCTGTCCTTCCGGTATGGGCCATGGCATGGAGGTGTTGCGAGTATGCTTATGTGTTTACGATGATCTTAGCTATCTGAAAATTGACGTGATATTGCTCCGAGACAGCTTGCATCATAAGTTATTTGAAGGTAATAAGTTTCAATTATGTTGTAATAGCTTCAAATATCAATCATGAGTGACTATATAGTGGTCTTATTGTAGCGTAGCTTGCAATAATTGCACTAGCAGCCGTCGAGAGAGCGAATCGACGCAAATTTTTCTAAGTCAAAAGATCGATTTGCTAAGCGCTGGTCTCAAACGGCGTGTGACGGGTCAGTGACTCCAGTCCCTTCGTACCTCAGGTGCGTGGGACTGGCTTGCGAGTCTACGAGCCCTAGTCGTTATTTTGCACGGAATCACGTGACTGTGAGAATCCGCCATCGATATTCGAAACGGTTGTAATAACTATACTGCGTTCTATTTATTAGCATGTTTTCGATGTTTGGAATGGCATGGATGTGTTACTGGAGTGGATGGACGATGACGACGACGACGCAAGGTCTTCATGCCTCTTGAAGGCCATGCGCATCGTCGATACCGAGATGCCGGCAATAGCGGGAAAAGTCGCAAAAAAGCGAAATATTGCGGTAGGAAATGAATAGTGCACCCTAAAATCATGCGAAAATTAATATAAATTCCTTTAGTTGTGTTCTTGAGCACACCCAAGATCGATAACGACGCGGTTCACAGGGAGAGGTACTATGGACTGCGCATGAGTTCGGTGACAGAAGAAGTAGTCGTGGGAATGTATGAACGTAGGATAAATCTGACCGTGGGTAAAAAACACGCCAAAATGCGCGCTGGTTTCGAAAGGACGGTTAACCGTCAGTCGTGCCTCCTTCTGGAACCGTAATATAATGAGTAGCTACAAGAAATAAGTAATTACATTAAACTATCGTAGTGTTAATTATTATTGAAATGCTTCATTGTTTGGGCCTTGGACGAACTTCAGGTATGGGGACTGTCTTTTGAGTATTTATACTTTAGTTGTAAACTTTAGAGCGATGCCATTGGCACGCACAGCATCAGTCGCATCATTATGTGACATGTTCATGCTGCACGTTCTCTGAACTTATATTAGCTCTAAGCTCACATCCTGACTCCTAACTCTCGCCCTCACAGCACCTTCTCCTAAGTCTTCTCCCACCGAGTCATCTGACCTTCCAATCTGTTTTATGGTTATCAAGACATAGGTGAGAACAGGCTGCTTTCAATTGAACTATATAAACTGATTTTGTCTGAATCATCTTGTTGCGTGCCGTAGCAATGAGGTCAGTTTGATTTTTGAGAACTCGTCAATCTATTTTGACAAACCATTTGACAGGACATTGTTGAGCATGAAGCCTTGATAGTCATTTGCGAAGGACGAGGGATGCAAATGATTCAGACATAGACCTGCCAGCCGGTGAGTATTTTCATCACGATCACTGTCTCCGATGCTAACACCATGTATCTCTAGATGTATCAATGCACGCAAGATAGTTCAGTTGGTCTTGTTTCGGATCTGACAGTTTGGGAGAATTCAGATGGAGGTAGCTGGATGGACATCTCCATATTGGTAGTTTAATTTGTAGCATTTTACCTGTATTATTTTACTGTGTACTAATGTCACAGTAGCATACTGAATAAAATACGATTTATTTCCGATTTATATGAGAGTTTTGGTACTAGATGGTCATCCTGGACAGAGCTGGACCGCTGGGATCAGACCTGTCCCAGCGATCCCAACCTGTCCGGGACCACCCCAGTTCGGGGGCAGTGTGCCCACGGTCCAGCTGTCCGGGACCGCCTGGGACACTCCCGGACAACTGAACAAACTTACTGATGTGAGATGGTGTGATTGATATGAAGATATGAAACTCCAACGGTATGACAATGCTCTGACAGGATGGATGAATACCAATCAAATAATATTATGAACAACAAGAAACGTGAACAGGGAGTACTCGTATACAAATCATACACAGGTCATTAACCAGCTTGTAACCAACAATCCATCATGATTACCGAGACATACATTAAAACCCTAGAGTTTGGAAACAAGAACATCACTGCCCTTCTCCGCCTCGTCCACGCTGTCTCTACTGCTGTTGGTTACGAGTTCGTCTTTCAAGCCCATTTGTGAAGTATCGTAGCCATTAGCTTCGAGATACGCACGGAACTGGTGGGAGCATTAATAAAGATGTTGGAGTTGCTGATAGGAGAACTTACCTCGGCATCCTCCTTGATCATTCCATCAGTAGATATTGGCTTGATGAAGAAGAAGGTAATAAGAGCACTGAGGATTGCAAAGCCACTTCCAACAAAGAAAGGTCCAGAATTGCCTTTATCCGATGCTGAGCCACCGAAAGCTATTCAACCGAAAGATAAGCATTTCTTCACTCAGGTATCAAGGAAAGGTTTCACCTTTGATCATAGGTGGGAAAGCCCATGTTCCGACAAATGCGCCTATCTTTCCAATGGCTGCAGCCATGCCATAAAACTGGCCCCGTATGGCGGTGGGTCCCGCCTTGGCCGCAATGAGAATCGTACAGTTTCCAGGTCCGAATTCACCCCAGCTCAAGAAAATACCGTACATAATAGCAAATCCAGCAACGTGATGCTTGAGCTCTGGATAGAAACCGCTCATGAAGAAGCCAAAGAGAGCTTGGAGAAGAAGGCCAGAAATCAACGTGTATTTGGCGCCGAGGTAGTCAACGACGAAGGCGCCGATAAGGGTACCGGGTATGTAGAAGAGACTGAATATAGAGGAGAGTTAGTTTCCAAAAATGAATTATGATTTTAAGACGTACTTGATAACCGTTGCCCACCCAAGAACAATGGTAAGGCTTGAACCAGGGGGCACGATGCTGTTAATAATGGTGGACGAGTAAAGGCCAAATGGATAGGTGATGAAATCGTATAGGAACCTACACGCAAGATTTAATGATTCTGCAGGTTACTGCTACTGCATGACTCACCACACAATAGAGATAGCCGCCAATCTGACCCAGTATCTCTTAATGATGAGCAGGTATGGAATCTTGGCATGCTTCATGGAATCCTTTTTATAGCGGGTAGGCTCCTGTATTATTTTGATGATTATGAGTTCCATAGATTTATAGGAAAGACTGGCGAGATGTAACTAACCTCCATACGAAGACGCCAGATGAAGACAACCAATGCAGGCAGGAGACCGAACCCAAGAGAGCCTCTCCAAACAGCATCGAGGTGGTTTTCACCAAAGCTGATAAAAAAACGGGAATAATAAGCAACTCAACACAGAAGAAACACTTCACGACTTACATCCACAAAAGTACCAATGGAACGAAGGCCCCAATGACAAAACCGAAATCAATCATAGTGTCTTATTTATGGAGTTATTCGTGTATAATCAAAATATGACTGAATGGTACTTACTGGTTGCCAATGCGACCCATCTGTGTTGGGAATGCTTCGCAATTCCTTCTTCCTCGCTCTGTTCACTGGCCGCGACACTACCACATGGGTATTCAGCACCAATTCCAATCCCAATTAAGAATCGGAAAGCGGAGAGCATGGCGACCAAACCCGTCTTCGAGTCATGTGCTCCTTGGGAGCAAGCAGAGAGGAATGAGAACAGGGCTATGATTCCAGTTGCAGTCAGCTGCACAACATCGCAACAAGGGAGGCGAAGAGCCCGATGTAAGCCGTTGTCAGTATGGTATGTTCAGAAATAATACACACCATCCCAAACTTCCGTCCCACTTTATCACTCAGATACCCAAACGTCAGCATTCCCAAGACAGTGCCCGCAAATGTTAAACTTCTCAATATCGTACTCCTATTTGTGTCGATAACGTCATCGCCGAATTGCGTTTGAAGTACCGTAACAACATTTCCGATGATGCTGTTGGAGTAACCGTCTGACAAAAGGGCAGTACCACAGGCAAATATAAGAGAGACCTGAGAGAGGCGAAGCATCCTACGAAGGGGAGGGAAGAAGGCCTGGGTGAGAAGTTAATGCGATTCTTCTTTATATAGTTATCTGCATAGACACCTGGTTTGTGAGAAATGGGAAGCATTAAAGTATCAAATTTAGTGCAGAAAACAGACTAATCAGTACCGAAGCCGTCCGGGGCTTCGCCAGAATGAAGGCTTTGACAGTAGGTATACTGGGACGCACGTTTATCATGAACTTCAAGCTAATCCTATGAAAATTCGCATAAATATATTCCCGCTTCTGCTTCTGTTTCTGCTTCCCATCTCATAGAAGTAGTTATTTTGGGTCTTTTGGTGCCTTTCGAGCTTGTTGAAGCTGACAGAGCGCAGTCAAATTTCTGGCATGAGGATTGATGGATGCTATGAATAGATCAAGAAACGTGCGGCTTTACCTTTCTGCTGAGCGTCCATTCTTTTTCCCAACGGCTTCATTGCGCTAGTTCAACTATAGAACTGCTTCGTGTACAATAAGCAATCCATTTCTCCTTATCTACTGAATTATCTTCCGCTGCCGGTCCTGAGTTTTCAATATGCATGTTGTTTTGAGTATATAAATTATATGTGCAAGTTAAACCCCGCGCGCGCGCGTGGGCATGTGCATGCGTGTGCATGTGCGCCTGCGCGTAGGCCTGCGTGTGCGACCCGGCGACCTGCTCCGGAAGGGAACGGTCAACTGGAAAATAAATAATGTCACGTGACCTACAGATAAAAACAAACAACGCGGTTTGCTTTAACCGGGAAGCAAACTAATGTCACGTGATATCCAAATAACAGCAAACAACGTGGGTTGTTCAATTACCCTCACCTCGCTGTTTATGCCTGCTACCCCTTGCAACATATCTGCAATAATATGAGCTCATCATCGCCACATCCTGGGCTCATAAGCCTATTAGAACATGTTAGCGACGACATGATCATTGAATTTCGCGAAAAGGTAACCGTCAACGCGCTTCAAGAAGCATAGAAGCTCACCTGAATTCGGCAGTACATACCCTCGCACCTTCTCAAATGGTGTCCCAATGCGTATACCATTGCGAGAGCGCATAGATGGGTAGATTTTGACAAGCTTCCGCTTTTGTCGCGAAAAAATACCAAGCTACATCCCCTGTGAAGCCCATTCCTCCCGAAAACGCGTCCGAAGCCCTTCAGTAGACTCTTCAAGTGAGCTACCGGAATTCTCAAGCCCCTTGACATCCCGCCAATGGCCGAAAAGGAGCCGGACAGCCACCATGACACAGTTGACACCTGTCAGCGATGATGATACTCGGATGCACACCAATGGCACATTAAATATATCTCAACCGAGCATTTACAAATCTGAAAATAGTGAGTTCTATAGTTATTTTCCTTAGAAAGTATTCTCACAAATTTTCTCTCTGTGTTAGGTCATTCTGACACATCCCAAGGCTCTATTTATTTCCCATCCACCCCCGTATCCTCCTCAACTGCTGTTAGTAGCAACCAAGAAAGCATTGCCGATGTGTCAAATTGCAATTCTAATGGGGATATTGATATGTCGGAGCCGCAGATCAAGCCCACACGGTGACCAATAAGAGGATTGAACACCCAACACATTGCAGAGGGATTAATTCAAATCACATGCCAGGTTTGGGTCCATGATGTAAAATCAATCATTAAACCTTTCGAAAATTGGCCCATTTCAACGGATCCGAATTACACTGTTGCCTATCTCTTGGATCTTTCCAACTCACCGAAGGCATCTTAAGATGCCAAGGGTAAGCAAATGCTGATGTTTGCAATAATCAAGGATGCAGTATGTGTCATTTTATTTTAATTAGATCTTTTTCTCATCTCTTTTGTAGTGCACCAACTCCTGGGGTAGGGGAACCGGCGGTTCCCTCAAATACCCCACCAAGGTTATGTATTTGGGAGATATCCCCTGTCAAAAAATTGCGCAATTTTGTACAGGTGTTTGGACATGCTCTGATGTTGAGAGAAATTTGTGGGAGGACATTAAACACTATGAATATGATTTCTCAGAATTCCAGAAGATGCATGAACGGATTCAGAACCTGAATGAGGAGGAGGCTTGATCAATTCTTGCCCAAACCGCCACGTTTGTACTTCTTTTTATTTTTTTGTTAAATAATTTTGCTGATGTATTTCCTCCAGGTTTTTCAACAGTCAGATCAAACAATGCTGCCCATCCAATGAAGGTTGTTGCAAGGGAGCTCCTATATTACGGAAATTAGTGAAGGTATTTCTGAAATGCTCCTATTATAGTTTTCTTACTGACCTTTTATACAACCGACTATTGAACGGAAGCTTTATTGCATCAGCTGCTCAGAGTAGAGTCCATCCTCTGACAGATTTTCCCATATTTTCGCCTCTATCTCTTTATATGTGCAAGATGATATATTGAAGAAGCTCTTTGACACTCATGAACCACAGACCCTGGGAGAAACTATTGGAGAAGCTATTCTTTGGCCTTGTGGGCTTGCTATTTCACCTCATATCGGTCAAAAACTAAAGCAATGCCATGAGCAATTTAAATTTCATTGGACTTTTTGAGATTATCAACTTATCATGGATTTATTCAGCACATGTTCATGTTCGTGATGGCAAACTTGTTCGTGGGAGAATTAACCACTGCCCTTGCTCCGCAAAAATAACAATCTACTGTCCCTGCAGTGGGACAGCCACATAGCCATCTGAGCTTCTCTTGCTCGACATTAACCTATGATGCTAGATTGCTTACACAGAGGCCATTCAAACACTGAGTGTTAGGGGTGCGACAGTTGAAAAAGTTGACCAAGGTGAGAGTATTATTATTGCTGGTAAGATTCTGCGCTATTTATTTGTTTTCTTTATAGCCCAAGCCACCATATCTATTTTTGGTGGGAAGATTCCTCAAGCAGTATTTCCAGCCCTTGCCAATTCTTGCATGAAGAGTGAGCTCATCACTCACCAGAAGAAAAAGAAATATGCCACTGGTACAGGATTCATGGGTAAGTATAATTCCAGTGGTTACAAAGAATTATTCTGACAGTTTGTATTTAGGGGTTATAGCCTGATATTGGGAGGACCTGAATTTACCCATTGAAGAGCGATACATACACTACATCAGTACTGTACCTAATGAGGACGGTGAAGGTGATATTGAGCTTATTCTATAGCCCAGTGGAAATACAACAGAAACACTCTGTTCAGGCTGATTATGTTATATATTGTAGTCTGAATCATTCTGAGAAGATCTAGCCATGTTTGAAGAAATTCGGCAGTTTGGTTCTTGAGATATAAATATCACAAGTTTATTGAGCTGGAGGAAGAGACAAAAAAGCAGTATTTCTTTAATACATATCAATGTCCAGTATTATACTAATTGACAATGGACAATAAACTAATTAATAATTTTCAAGTGCTATAGTGATGGTGATTGTTCATATTAATGATATATCAGTATAGTTTGCTCTGAATAGTATATCCAAGTTGGCTTCAAGGATGTATCATTGCTGAATGGTTGCTTCTAGAGCGTAATTTCAGTAATCAGAATTGTTCAAGTAATGAGTAATATATTGACTGATGATGACTGTGGCCATGCTGTGGCTCTTCTATTGGTCCATCTGACTGTGGCTATACTGCAACTCTACACATCTGTGTAGAGTCGCACTCACCCCTTTACTATTGGCCTGGCTATTGGTCCGACTGTGACCATGCTGTGACTCTACACATCTGTGTAGAGTCACACTCATCCCTTTGCTATTGGTCCAGCTATTGGTCTGATGCAACTCTACACAGATGGGTACACTCACAGCTTGCATAAGAAGAGCTTCGCTGTTCACTTCGAAAAACTTAGGAGAGCCTCGCTTTTCACTTCGGAAAACTTAGGCGAGCTTTACTTTTCACTTGGGAGAGCTTTGGAGAGCTTCGCTTTTCACTTCAGAAAACTTAGAAGAGCTTTGCTTTTCACTTCAGAAAACTCAGGAGAGCTTCACTTTTTACTTCAAACTGAATACCCAGGGCCAGGTAATTGTTTGTGGTTGAGCTCATTGGTGAGCTCATTGTTACTCTTCAGATGATTCTGGCAGGGCTATGATGCTCCTATTTCTTGAGAATGTCTGGAGTGTTTTTCAGTTGTTTCCTAGAGAGCCATTCAACATGCTCGGGTGGATATCCATGTAATGAACTCGATATAGCTTCGTTCTTTTACCCTTCCTTGATTGTGACCATTTCTTGTCAATTATTTCTTTGACTTTGACTTCTTGCAAGACCTGAAAGTCCTTCCTATTCATTGATTTTTGAGAGCAGATTCTAAATTCTTTGGGGTACTCCATATCAAGTTCAAGGTGGGCGATATTCAGAACTGGATGTATACCGAAAGATGCTGGCATGCATAGTTGATATGCTACTGGGCTGATCTTTTGAATTATCTTGAAAGGACCATCTTATTTAATTAGCAGCTTTCTGCCCTGTCCTTTGATGTCTCTGAGTAGAGCCAGAGAATGTGGGTTTAACACAACTTTATCTCCTTCAGTAAACTCCATAGTTAGTTGGCCTTGATTATAATAGCACTTCTGAAATGATTGGCTGAGGACCAATGTGTCCATGGCTTGAGAACACATAGCTTTAAATCCTTCTGTCATGATCTTGGCATGGTGGCTCCATCCCTGTGTGGTCAGGTCAAGTAAGTGAGGTATCATTGTGCTGTCATTCTGCAGGAAACCCAGCTGAGCTTTGGAATGATATCTGAAGAGTAAATGCGCTAGAGTGAAACCTGTGCTAGTGTTGATGCTAGAATTGTAGGCCAGCTAAATCTGTCCCGTGATTCTGCCCAATTGTCCCTGTCTGGGCCAGGTGATTTCGAGTACTTGATTTGCTACTTCTGTTTGACCATCCGCCTGTGGGTGGTAGGCCATGATGATGTGCAAGGAAAAATGGATAAGAACTTGGTGAGTTTGTCCATGATAACTAGCACATTATTGTATCTGTTGCTCTCCAGGAGGTCAGGTATAAAATCCATGGTGATAATTTTGAAAGGTTGTTCGCAGATGGGGATTGATTGTAATAAACCATAAGGGGCATGTCTTCGGAGTTTTGATTTTTGACAAATGTCCCAAGATAGAACATAACACCTTATTTCCCTGGACATTTTAGGCCAGTAAAATCTGCTGGCTATACAATTATAAGTTTTAAAATATCCCACATGAGTGCCTTTGAACAGTTTGTTGCGGGCATTGCTCATGATTCCATTGTGAAGTTCTTGAGGAACACAGAGCCATCTTACTCCTTGCGAGTCTTTGAAAGAAAAGTAGGCCTTTATTGCCCAGGCTGTATTGTGAGAATTTGGTGTGTGTCCAATCTTCCTCCTGTTTAAGAGTGTCAAGGACTGAGCTAAAGTGGTTATCCTCTAGGTATCCCCTGGTGAATTTCTCTGTTTCTGAGGGGTCGAGGCTGATAATTCCTGAGTATGCCATAGCTGTTATAAAAGGGATATTGACTTTGGCGAGGAGTGTATTTTGGCCATGAATGACTTGCTCCACTAGCAGCAGCTCCACGCAGTCAGTGTCACATTCAATTTCTGCTCTGAGGTGGAGTATTTTGGCTTCAAAATCAGGGGATATCTCCTTGTAAAAGTTATTGAGGACGTCATCTTCCCTTCCTGAGATATCTGCAGCTACTGTACCATCACTTATGGGTCTGTCCTGTCTAGGTAGACACTGTTGAAGACAGGATACTGGGTCCATGTTGGAATGTACTCTTCCAGCCTGGTGGATGATCTTAAGACCTGGATAGGCTGCAAATACTATGCCCCATGTGAGTAATTGGTGATTAATATTTTGATAAGTCCAACTCCAGGTGAGGGCAGCCTGATCCGTGACTGCCAAATGTGCTCACCCTCAATATAGGGCTGAAATTTAATAAAGGCATCTTTCAGGACCAAAGCTTCCTTTTCAGTGGGTGAATAGTTCCTCTCAGATTCTTTCAGAACATGGGACCAGTAGACAGTCACTCGTTCTATGTGGACTATGGTTTCTTTGAATTCTTTATCCCAGTCTCCATTGACTGGCAAGTGTTCCGCTTCTTCAGCGCACAACAGTTTTACCAGAGATGGAATAGGAAAATGCCGTTCCCAAGCTGCTTTCAGCTTTTCATAAATCTTTGTTCCTTTTAAATCACCAATTTTAATGGGTTGAACTTGCTGGAGAATGCCAGTGACAGCTCCATCACATGGATCTGTATACATCATGTAGCCCAGTCCTAGGATAGCATAGGCTCTGACTGGTGCATTGGCCAGGGCTTTCTTCCCCATATCCCAGGTTCACTGTTCAATGGGAGACCAGCACCATATGATCTCCTTCTTTTGTAAGTGAAATAGCGGTTCCATGAACCAGGCATATAAGGGTATATATCCCAAGAAGTATACCATCATCCCACAAAAAAAATGATAATTCCTTAACGTTAAATGGTTCGTCCAGCTTCAGAATAGCTTCCACCTTCTCTTTATGCATGGAGAGCCCTAGCCTGGACACTTTCTGGCCTAGTAGAAGAAGTGACTGGTAGGCGAAGTGACACTTGCTAGGGGATAGAGTAATACCTGAATCTACTATATCGTTGAGTACTAAATTGAGGTGCTTCATGTGCTCTTCTAAAGTCCTTGAATAGACTACTATGTTGTCCATGTAGTCCAGTGTGAAAATCCACAAAGAAGGGGCCAGTATATTTTGTATAAATCATTGAAAAATAGGAGGGCTGTTTCGAAACCTGAAGGGCATTCTGAGGAACTGAAAGAGTCCTCGATGAGTCCTGAAAGCTGTTTTTTCCTTGTCTTTTTCAGCCATTTCCAATTGTTTAAATCCAGCAAGAGTGTTCAGGGTCAAGAGCCATTGAGATCCCGTGAGAGATTCTAGAATATTGTCTTGTTGTGGTAACAGGAGTTCGTCCGGTATGACTTGGCGGTTGAGCCACTGGAAGTTGATGACCATTCTTGGTTTAGCATTGTGATATGATGAATCAGGGTGTGGCCCAGAGGCTCCTGGAAGGCTCAATAACCTTAAGACTAATCCACTTGTCCATCTGTTCATCCATAACTTTGTAGTTGGCTGGTGAACTAAAGAACGACGGACAGGATATCTCCTTAGTGCCCTCCCGCAATGGGATTTCTACCTTAGCTGGGTAGTGGCCCAATCGTCCGTCCTGTCCACCAAAGGCTAATTCGTGTTTCAAGAGAATCTTCTCCAGGAGTGCTCACCTTATGGGAGATAATTCAGGCAAGATGTCTACTGTGGTAAGTAGGTCCTCATTTTTGACATCTTCTGCCTCCTCTACTATTGGTAAGACAGACGACACCAGGATAGGGCACCTTTACGTAAGCAGGTGCCTATGCGGGCGCTTGCGCCAAATCTAGCTTTTAGAAATGTTTACCTTTTTATTTTGGCCTCCCAAGACATCTGAGGGCTTTTAGATATATTAACATTTTTTATAAAATCATTCTCATGTATTCTTAGGGTTAGGTTTGATTTCCGAGGCATAATGAAGATGAAAGAAGCACTGTATTGCTTCAATAAGACACCCAAGTAGTGTTGCCGTGGTGCCACCGTGGCATCCCACGGCATTTCGGTGTTTTCCAATTTCCTGTCCTTAAAGCAACTTCTGACCTTTGATATTTTCTGAGCAATTCTGTGCATCTTAGAGCTTGAATAAAATTATATTTACAAAGAGCTTGATTTTCTGGAGGAGTCTAGGGAAGTTCACACCGAGTCACACCATGTCACGCCACGGCAACACTACACCCAAGGACAAGAGGATATGAAGTCACAGCGGAGTTAAAATGGGCGCTTAATATTACATAAGCACACCAAAATTGACCAGTCAAAAAATTGAAAAGCTGCTTAAAATATTTTTTTGAGTTTTTTTGGAGATTTCGAGGCTCTGGCTGCTACTAGTCAGTGATAAGATACATTATTGAAAATCAAAGCACAGGAGAAAATAGCTAAAGATGTTCCTAATCATCTCCTGGAAGGAATTTACAAAATAATGTATTCTGACCAAGGAGTAGCAGATGTTGTCAGCGACGACTTTTGCTTATGTAATGGGGTGCCCTATCCTGGTGTCGCCTGTCTTAGCCTTCATTCGTCCTCACTTGAGTAGTCCAGGTATGCCTCCTCATACTCTCTTTGCACTTGAAGGTATTCTTCCATGGGAGAGGCTAGGGGAGCTTGTGTGTTTCATGCCCCGCTTCTTGCATGATGGCAGTTGTTATTCCAATGCTTGCTGCTTCCACAATGTCAGCATGGATGAGTGCCTTTATCTTTGGGAGTCTACCCTTTGGAATTGTTAGAGTCATCCTTAGGGTAAGTTGGAGGTAAAAGAGTGCTCAAACCTATGAGTTGAACTTGTGCTGTTGAGCTTCAATAAGATCAATTGTAATGACTGCCCCAATAGTTCATCCAGAAATTCTTTCCTTTGAGGCTTTTCGCTAGTTCTTCTAGATACTTCAGCTGCCTTTCCATTTTACTGTTTCAGCCTTCAGTGAGGAATGAGGGAGTTGACAGTGACCTCTCATGGTATTTAATGGCTGTCACAAATTCCACGAGGCTTTGGCAGCAGTGAGTGTCAATAATAGTTGTCCAATATGGTGGTGTGGGAGTCATGACTTGGCTCATGATTTCAGCATCTGACATGAGGAAGACTAGCCTGAGTAGTTCTGATTTGCGAATATAGTAGGCTAAAGGTGATTCAAATTCATGCCCTCCTTGACAAAACAAAGTGATTCTGGCTTTTTCCTTCTGCTCATTGAGTCATTTGGTACTCATATAGTAGGAGCAGAGGGTGTTCCGGAACGTTTTCCATTTGAAAGTGATTTCTTCCCGGTATTCCATTGGTAGTGACCAAAACCATTGCTCCGCTTCCTTCTCCATTCTGGTTGGTACTAGTTCTCCTAGTTGGGTGAAGACGGTGTCTCCTCGTGTTGCAAGAGTGTTTGTATTCAAGATCCATCTTGCTAGCATGTCTGGATTACCATCCCAGATTGGTATGTCAGTGGATTTGAGCTTGAGGTTGAAATGTGGTTCCTGGGAATTGAATTGAGTGTAGAGTTGCACCAATGGCAAAGAATCCACAGCTGATGTGGGGTGAGTGTGACTCTACAATCTCGCCAAAGATATGAAGGTGACGAGAATTCCCCGTCACCTAGCCAATTGAAGATTCACCACGCTGCTTCAAGTGAGCAGAGCAACAACTCACAGCCACAACGCGGCTGTGACCCACATACAAAGTATGTGTGAGGCACATGTAACAAAGGTGTGACTCAGCCTTCGCACACACGTGAATCACGTGATGTGCACGTAACAGAAGACACACACATGAATGTTCAAGAGTCCACGCAAAGGAGACACAGATGCGACAAGTCTCCAATTAATACTCGGTGCAGGCCAGTGAGTATTAATAATAGCAACAGAAATAATCTGTCCGTTGCTCAAGTAATTCAGGGAATACCTGAATCAGTTGAACGTTCCCAGCATTCAATGGGAGAAACCCAAATCATTGATATGATATGAATGCTTTGAGAGAAGAGATTAAGGAGACAATCTCTGCAACTATTAAAGAAAAGTTGCATTCTGATGCAGACAGTGTAGCCACTGTCTCTCAATCTATGACAACATTGGAAAATAATGCCCAGTACTGGAGTGACCTTAGTAATAAGGCCGCACACCGTAGCTGTAGAGCTCTTGAGCTTCAACTCAAGATGGCTGAAGAAAAGGTTAACATCCTTTTAAATGAAGAAGCACCTGAAGAGGTGCTTCTGGAGGCTGCTTGGGAAGCACATACTATACACTTCCAATTAGATCAGAATACACGTTTACGTGAAGCTGGTTTAATGCCTGAACAAAAGTGAGGTTCAGGACGGATACTGGAGGGGGTGTAAATAATCCATCCAGGGAGTAGGGGGTAAATCCCTTACACGAGGTGCATACAGCCCATCAAGAAGCTGATGCACCTTTGCCATGACAAAGTACACCTGCTTTGTCAATGACTGCACAATTAGATGGTGCAGTAATAAATAGGACTACTGAATACAGTGGTATTCAGCAGATGGTGAGGCAAGCCATTCAAAATGCCTCACATGAAGCCAAGCCAGAAAAGTCTTTTCTGGCTAAAGCTAGTGTTAAGATGGGAAATCCTCCACTTACAGTGGTGAGCGCAACCTCGAGAAGTTCGAAAATTGGGTTGCAAGTGTACTTCGATGTATGTCGATGTACAATTTACTTGGACCTTGAGTAGGCAAGGTTCAATTACAATTTTTGGGTCAGTGTTTAACTGATGAAGCCCAAGAATGGTTCTACCGGAAGGTAAAGTGGTTTGATTGAGAGATCAAACACTGGGACTTGGAATCCGTATTAATGGGACTCCAGAAGTGGTTCATGCTGACATTGTCAATGAACAAAGTGGCTGTCAATTATGATACCATCATGCAAGGTTCAATCACCGTGCAACAACTCCATGAGGAGTTGACAAAACTGGCAAAACAAATGATTGAATTACCAGATGTGTATTCATATAGGAGGAGATTTATGAATGCACTAAAAACTGATATCAGAGAACAAGTTCTCAAGAAAGGTTTTACACCGGAGTTCAGCAGTAACATTGGATAATGCAAAATGTTATACTTCTGGTTATAATAGTAACCATAGCAGCTCTTATATACAGAAAGCTGCAACTGCAGAATACAGTCATGTTCAGCATACAACTACTCAGAATAAAAGTAGTACGAATCAGAATGCTGCATCATCTAAACAGCATAAATCTGGAAATAGACCAATCCAAAACTGTCCAACAACTCAGTTGTTGTCAACAGGAGGGGGGCAGATGTGAGAGTCAATCCCACATATGGTAAAAACCCAGTAAAACTGGGTAATACTGTAAATAAACCTACCCAGAGCAATCCTAATAGGAATGCTCTTAAAGCAAACAATACTGTTATTTGTTATAACTGCAATCAACCAGGTCATATTCGACCTCATTGTCCATTTCCTGACAAGGACAGGAGAGTTGCAGGAGCAAGAATAGAAGAAGTTATTCTTGAAGAAGATGAAGATCAAATTGAAGAATTTGATGAGGATGTTCCTCATCCTGAGGAACAGCAAGATTGGGAAGATCAACCTGAAGAGGATGATCAGCAGTATTGTTTTGATGAAGAATATGAAACGAGGTTCATTGACAATGAAGAGGTACGTGTCAATGCAGTCATTAAAGATTCAGGTTATAATGACCGTCACAAACTCTATGGAATTAGAGTCCAGGAAGCAGAGACTGATCTGAGAGCCTCTGCAGTGGTGCAGACAGGAGGAAGAGAACAGCCTGTCTATGACCATCGAGCCAGGAAGAAAGCTCAGCCTTTCCCCACAAGAGGTAAAGAGAATGAGACTATATCCGTATTTGGGATATATCAAGAACAAAGGCCCACTGCCTTTTAGACAGTGGGTGTGAAGGAATCATGATTTCTAGTGAATCCGTGAGAGCCAACAAACTGCCAATATTTGAGTTGGAGAAGCCCATTATATTGCAACTGGCTTGTGTGGGAAGTAAGTTCACTGTTCATTATGGACTTACAGCGCTTTGCAGTATGCAAGGCGCAGCTTGATTGTGCACACATTTAGTACCGGAATAATTCAAAACATCAATATCTTTGCAAGGCCTCAACCGATTGCTCTGAAATTTGAGGAGGCCCTAGTAGGATAGTTTAGTGAGGGTTCCAGATAGCTATATAGTGATATGGTCCACTACAGTATATCCAGGAGCTGTTCTGTTGCAGCATGCCTTAATTCTCTTCATTTATCAACAAAACAGCTCCTGGATATTCTGTATTGGACCATATCACCATCTAACTATCTGGAGCCCTCACTACACTATCCTACTAGGGCCTCCTCAAATTTCAGAGCAATCGGTTGAGGCTTTGCAAATATATTGACGTTTTGAATTATTCCAGCACTAAATGTGTGCGCAATCAAGCCGCACCTTGCGTACTGCAAAGCACTGTAATGCCAAAATACTTCTCAGCAATGAGAAGTATGATAAATATTTTGACATCACTAATGTCAATTACTATGACATTATATTAGGAACTCTGTTCTTAGGTCAGTTTGAAATCTTATTGGATTTTAAAAATAACTGTGTGAAACTAGGTAAACTTAGTTTCCTCAACAGGTTTGGCAATATAACCCCAACCGAAGCAGACGAGAATAAAAATCACCTGCTAAAGGCCATGGCAACCAAGCACTTAATACTAAAAGTGCTTGATTGGAAGTCACCACTAGATATATGGGTGGTGATTGATGGCTCCAACTTTGGTGTTGGAGGATATATCAGACAAGGAAAAGAATGGAATACTTGTCATCTGGCTGGATTTCTATCAAAGAAATTCACTTCAGCACAGCAAAATTATAGGACTCATAAACATGAAGTCCTTGCTGTACTTGATGCACTTGCCAAATGGCAAGATAAATTACTAGGAAGAAAATTCTTTCTAGTTACCAATAATAACAGTCTTACATTCTTTAAGACTCAAGAAACCCTCACAGGTCGACAAGCTCACTGGTGGGATTCCATTAGTGGATTCGATTACGAACCTATTCATGTTCCAGGTGTCTTAAATGTAGCAGCGGACTGCCTGTCTCGCTATTTTAAGAATGATCTTCCAGATGAAGCTCATCCAGAATGGGAGTATGTCAATATTGATGTGTGACTTGATCCTGACGGAGATACTCTGCCAGTTGACCAGTATGTTGAAGTAACAGCAAATAGAGAAATCTGAGCATCTGCTGCTGTGTGACATACCAAAAGACTCAGGGAAAGACATGAGCCTAGGAAAGAAGAGGCGGATCAATTAGCGTTGCCAGAAGGTAAACAAATTGATTCTAATAATGAAGATGATGTAATTGTTTTCAATTCTGGTGCTGACAAAGTCAATTTGCATCAATACATTGAAGGAGATAACTCTTTCCTTGATATAGTTAGAAATACCTATGTTAATGACAACTTATTATCCAAAGTTGTCGCAGATGTCTCTGCTCATAAGCAATTTGCTATGCGGGACAAGCTGCTATTTACCAAAAATCAACTTGGTAGAGATGTTCTCTGCATCTCAGAGGATGTTTTTCTAAGGGGGAGGAGACTGGTTAAAATTATAATTGACCAGGCACATAAGATTATAAGACACTTTGGAGCCTATAAAACTGCAAAATATATTTGTAGACCATACTGGTGGACCAGTATGGCAAATGACATTGAGTCATTTTGTCAGTCATGTGGACAATGTCAAACATCCAAGACTGATAATTGTAGACCAGTAGGTCTACTGCATAGCCTCCCAATACCTAATGGACCATGAGTCTCGATAGGTATTGATTTTGTCAGTCCTCTTCCTGAGGATAAAATTAATGATGAAAAATATGACTATCTAATGGTAATCATTGATAGAATTTCATCACAAGTACATTTAATCCCAACAAATGTACGTGTTATAGTGAGAGGTGTAGCCTGGCTGTATTTGAAGGAAGTAGTCCTACTACATGGACTACCAGAGTCAATTGTAACTGATCATGATTCTAAATTCACTTCTATATTTTGGAGTGAGTTACAGCGATTAATAGGCACTAAACTATTAATGTCTATGCCGTTCCATCCTCAAACAGATGGAACAACAGAACAAGCAAATCATTTGATTGGGCAAATACTAAGAACAGTAGTTGCTAACAATCAGTGGGATTGGGCAGAATGATGTCCAATGGTAAAATTCACTATAAACAGTAGTACGAGTGAATCAACGGGATATGCTGCATATAAATCTACCCACTGATTTTAATACCAAATATAAAGGTATTAAACAATTTGCTGAACAAGCAAAATGGAATATAATGGCTACACATGATGCCATTATAGAGAGTCGCATTAGACAAACAATTAACACGAATAAGAAGTGTAGACCAGGAGAAGAATATTCCCCTGGTGATTTGGTATATCTAAGTACCAAAAACCTGAACCTACCAAAGGGTCGGGCTTGTAAACTTTTACCAAAGTTTATAGGACCTTATAAAGTCTTGGAAGCTCAAAATGAGAGCTCCAATGTCATACTTGAACTCCCGGAGGAGCTCAAAGCTAGAAAGATACATATGACCTTTCACAATAGTCTTATTAGGCCATATATACCTAATAATGATACATGGTTTCTGAACCATGAAACCAAAGCCTTCTATGACTTTGGTAATGACGACGAACAAGAATGGTTCATTGATGAGATCATTGGCCATGAGTGTACCAATGAGGGATTGTAATTCAGAGTCCAATGGACTAGGAGATGTCACCTGGGAGCCTCTCTCAGGTGTAAAGGAATTAGAAGCTCTAGATAGATATCTAGAGCTGCGGGGGGTTAAGTGCCCGTGCAATCTTCCTAAATTAGGAAGTAGAACAACAATTCCACTAAAAAGAGGAATTAATATGCATATATATATATATGCCTATATATGCGGCTCTAGAGTTATATTTAGAGCAGCATGGAGCTTAAGTACCATGCCTATTATTCATAATAATAATATGAAGCAATAATAACTTAATAATGAGGTATTATCGTGCATATATGCACATATATGCATATTTATTAACATATTGTTAATAATAGAACAACTCATCATATGAGTCGTCAGAGATAAGATTACACTATAATTAGTTTAATCAGAGGAACATGGATCCTCATAATCACTGATGCAATCAGTGCCAGCCAGTCTCAGGCCATGGTGAAGAATAAATAGACTATGCCTGCACGTGCAGGTAGTGACACCATCACTACCATAAGACAAAGAGACTCAGAAATGAGTCCACACACTAGCAGCAGTAATGCTGCTGATTTATTATCACGTTTTCATGATCAAAAATCCAAACAGGATGAACTTTGCGTAGAAGTAGGTGCCATACCTGATGCCTGCTTTGTCTACCACCTGAAAGGGTGTGATCAGTGCTCAGAATATGTTGAGCACCTGCTAGAGGACATGGAATGATGTCCTCCGAAGTTCTCATTCACTAGGGATGAGACTTTAGACTGCCTTAGAGGATGTGGCCCAAACTTGGGCAATACATCAACAATATTGGTGATGAACGTGATGCTGCTGAAAAAGAGCTCACTGAAGAGAAGTCAACTAACTATCGACTTCAAGAGGAGATTGACGATCTCCTCAACAAGATAAAGGTTATGGAGACTCAAATCACAAGTCTCCAAACCACCCAACACTCCAGTGACCGATCAATGACGGTCACTTCCCCAACTGACACCTATTCTTCAGATGTTAGTCCACATCCATTAGCAAGTCCTGAAAATGGACTTACTCTCGAAAATGTCCTCATAAACTAGATGAGGACTCCAGCTTCAGGAACCATGTCCTGATATATGACAAGCAACCAAATCATTGGTTGCTCCATATGTGGAAGATGTTGAAGGATTGGCATACCAATCCTATGAGTGTCCTGAATGCTATTAGGGACAATAATGAAGGATATATCCTTGAAGAGGATATAGATGTTGCTGCATGGATATCCAAGATATCTGCTGGTATTCCTCGTATCACTTTCATGAATCAAATGAAAGTGTCCACAGCGGTTCACATTTAGCATGCCAGTGCATTAGGCACCAGCATAAACTTCTTTACACACATCTTGTACTACCTGCTATACTCAATACATATCTGAGTTCAGTTAGTATTGTGTGAATAAGATATATCACCATTATACACCAATCCTCATGAAGATAGTTTTACAAGATTTGTGTTACAAGATCTCAACTTCCAACCCAGTTCACAGTGCTTTGGTATCTTCTTTCTTCCAACTCAACATCATCATACTCTAGCAGTTCATCAAATGGAGCAGGATGATGATGCTGTCATCCAACATGTCCCCAGTACTCATGGAAAACATAAACAGTGCCAAAAGGACATTGAAGAAGATCCTAGAAGAACTGAGGAGAACCCATCCATCATGGCATGAGATTACAGACATTCTTAACACCAATCCTACTCTCATTGTCAATACTCATTCAAATCTCCAATTTTGGCAGTCTGGAAATGGTCAGATTCTTCATATAGTTATTCAACTCCTTTGCAAATGGACATATAACTATACTTGCACTATCAAGCCCATCTTTTTAACAGAACCTGAAAACTATCCACAACCAGAGAATTGGGATGACATTCTTAACTTTTGGACTGTCAACCAAATCCAGAACACATTCCATGCTCCAGCTTTCCTACCTCACAAATCTCATTGGACAGGTTTACCAGATGGTCCCAAGCAACTTTCATTTAAAGAAAGATTCAAATCTTTCTTTCCTCCACTTGAAGCAGAGGTTTTAACAAGTTCTGTATGGCACATTCTGAAGGGGATAGGTTATCTTAAGGACTATCATACCTTTCTCAGCACTAAGTCTGAACATGACATCCTTTGTCCTCAAGATGGTCTTCAAGCTGCATTTGAGCTCCTTGAATGTCTCCCAGACAAAAAAAAACAGGTATCAATAGCCAGCCATGGAAGTATCATCCAGAGAAAGGAGGTCCCAGCTTCATTGTCAATGCTAAAGCTTACAAGATTTGTGGCATTGGCCTTCCCAAAAAGAATACCAATCTACCTTGTCCAAGAGTCATAGCAACCCACACTCATATTGAAGCTCTTCTCCTTGCAGATAACCTTAATATCTCTTTCAATGATGCTGTTAAACATATCAAGGGTAATAACCAGCAAGCTCAAAAACAGGATAGTCATTCAGCAAAGCACAAGAATAAAAGAAAACCACCACAAAAAATGCAAAAAAGCCAGGGGAGCAGTGCCAATGAAAATCAAGAAATACAACCAGAACAGTTGGAAGAGGATAGTGAAGAGGTGAATGGTGATTCCATGAAGGAGCAGGAGCAGGATTACAGTGAAGAAGAGTCTGATTACTTTAACATTGAGAGTGAGGATAGTGAAGATGTCTAGTTAGTATATTGTAATCAATCCAACCAATAATATCACTACAGTCTCCTTTACTCATATCTGAAATTAACACTTTATACACCCACTGTATCACTCCAAAGTATTATCCATAGTCAATTAGCATCATATTGAACTTTGATAAGTATTAAACAAATATCGCTCTTTCTTCTTCTCCTCCCAACACAATAAACTTGCGAGTTTTATATCTAGAGAACCAGTCCGCCGTTTTTCTTTAAACATGGCTCAATCTTCATGAAATGAGCAGAATACAACATATAAAAAAAATCAGCCCAAAATACATGCTTTCATTTGAGTTATGTAACTCCCCCAGGCTATAGAAACTATAAGTCTCCCCATTTTGGCAGACTAGGCATTTCCAAGCATTCTCCTGGACTGAATACTCAGACCATCCTAAGAAAAAGAAATCAAGTAAATACATATCCGAACCTAAACAAAGAAGTAAACCTATGTTTTGGGTGACAGGAAGGAAAGTAAGAATTTTGATGACCTCTCAGTTCGGTGGAGGAATGAGCTTGATTAACTTGGAAGGATCCTCCCAAAATTCTACAAAGCCCTGCTGGAATGGTAGGATGTCAAAGGAAGGCTGAGGAGAAGATAAAAGTTCACACTCACATGTACCACCGTGCACACATGTTCAGATTTGTAAAACCGATAGCTCACCCATGCCACTATCCTTCATGGTGAGATCCAAAGAGAGGGGTGTGGTCCTATATGAATCATAATACACAAGATACTCAGTGCTGCATGCAAGTGAGGCTGTTAAATGACTTTCACAAAGGTTAAATAATATATTAGCAATTGTATCACTCTCGTAAATTTCGACAAAAATAATAAATAATAGAGATAGACGCCATTTGAACACAGCATTACTTATAAATAAGGGTATCCTGATCCCCAACCCACAAATTATCACCATGAACTGTGATATCGGCTTGGTTACATGTTCATTGTAAATGGTTTTTGGCGATGTTACTGTCAGAAGAGAGTCGGGAGGAGAAAATGGAGATACTGCATCCAAAATCAGCATAAACTGGACACTAAACATTTATACTCACAGTAATTTCTCAAAACCGTATACAGCATCCATGCTACCATCAAGATTTTCATGAGATGGTTCAAAATCATGAGCGAGATTTGACAACCTTTGCACCATGCTGCTTTGGCAGACATGTCTCACTGATGGAGAAAGCATTGGATCTGTGCTTGCTTCCACAAGGCAACATGTCTAAGATGCAAGGTTATGAGAAGAAATTGAATCAATGCAGGATCCATGTTTATAATGGGTGAACCAATGTCTGAAGACCAAGCTGAATGTCTTTTGCAGTTAGTGAAAGGACACATCTGGGCGGTGAATCGACGCATAACTGATCATGTGTAGTTTGACAGAAATTATGGAATTTCGCAACTCATGTTCGGTACTGAGAGTTCGCCAAAGTAGAATTCTTAAGTCAAGTAAGTGCACCTCAGACATATCATAATTCTTGCATAAAAAGTAAGGAATTTTCTATTTTCCTAAATCAAGTTATCTTACATCCAAAGAATCATCAAATTCTTGCATCGAAGCATTGGCCGTGTAGGGGATCTTTGAATAGCGGGCCCACACGCACCCATACTCCAATTTGGGCTGCTACAGGATAGTTAGACTGTTGACTTTCGCTTATGTTTACTGAGGTCAACGCAAAGTCAACACCGCCGTTTGGACACTTGAATTGATTGGTACTCTACTCTATATACATAAAAGGAATAAACGGCAGCAGGAAGATAACGGCGACTGACTCAGCCTGGGCGTCTGAACAGGATTCTTCCGGATTCTCCAAAATGGGCACAGAAAATATTTGAAAATGCCTCTAAATCCATACTAACAATGAAAGAAATATGAGCTGTGTCTGTGAAGTTATACTCCGAGATTAATCATGCGAAAATGAAAACCTATTGTCACGTTAGACTGAAAAGTAGGCGTGCGAAATTGTAATCCAAACTGGCACATGAACCTACCATCAGCACCACAACAACGGTTCCTAGGACTACATCCTTTGACGGAACCGTAACAGAGCAAAAACTTGTTGCAAATACACTCTATTGGATACTCATGTGTTGATGCTAGGAATTCAAAGGTAAGGAGCAGAGACACAGGGTCTATAAGTGTACTTCTAGAAGCCAATGATCTATGGGTGATAGTTAGCAACAGAATAATTGTGTAGTCATGCTCTTGCTATTTAACTTGAGTGTTATTAATGTAACTTGTTGTCACATTAGTGAAGGTGAATAGCAGGAAATACCAGTCTGCTCAAGGTTAAATGATTAATGACAAAGAGTCCTGCTTAAGTGCTTTCATGACCTTCTATGTAAAACCGCTGTGCCATGCATAGCAATGGCCCACTTTCTGCGAGTGTTACTAGAATACCTACTCAGGTTCCCCTGGAAATCTAACAACGGCGCCTAATTTTCTTCCCTAGAACTATAGTTCCCAGCAAACGTCTATGGGAATGCTCAGTAAATAGCATTTCTATACCTCGCTACTTGACTCTATGTATACATTTCCGCTTTGAACAGTCTTCAGTGCCGAATCATCCTTCAAACTTATGCTGAGGGACATCTGCCACCCTCTCTCTTCTTTGTCCCCTGTCTGCCTTTCTTAAGAACGTCCAAAATTTCTCAGTGGGTGTGTCATTTTAAAGCAAGAGAGACTAAGGAATATGGTGAGCTTGAGCCGATACCATTTGTTTTGATCACAATCTGCTTATCAGCAACACTTTCTAAGTCTACCACAGACTGCTCTTCATGTTGACACCGTAAGCCTTTACTCCCAGACTCTCTTACCGCGAAAACGATTTTATTAGACTTAGTGGTGAAATTATGGTCCGCACCGTTCGAGAATGTGAGCCTTATCCTATTAACGCTTGTAGAACAGACAGCTAATAGACAGTTTTTGCAGGAGCGCCAGCGTTTTCGTGGCGCTATTTTTGGTTTTGCAGCTGGCGCTCCACCAGTTGTGATGCCGTCCCGTCTCGAGTGCTCCCAGCCATTAATCTCCCATCTTCACCGCTGAAGAATGCCTCGTTTTCGTAATCAAGCCCAAAGTGCCACAATCTGATACTCGAGAAACCTCACCTGATGGGGATTATGAGCATACAGTGCTGCCAGATGGAGCGCTGAGGAGCGCCAGCTGCAAAACCAAAAATAGCGCCACAAAAGCGCTGGCGCTCCTGCAAAAACTCTCTAATACTCGAAAGATCACAACGTTGGGATATTGGAACTTCAGAAACTAAGCAAATTGAGAGAGAATAGCCCAAGGAACAGTGCGTTAAGCGCGTGATGACCCACTCTAAAGCTTAATTCACCAATCTCAACCAACTGGATCACGAAAGGAGTTGAAAGAAGGGGAAGGTTCGTAGCCCAGGCAGGTTTTTTACTATTCTTTAATTAAGTACATAGGTACCTTAAGCCACAGCCCTCAGCTATGAATATAATCACGCTTTATCCTTTCCGGTCTCTATCATCGGAACGTCCAACTTAAAGTAATGACATAATTCCTCTGGTAGTAAGATCCTCTGCTATTTACAAACCATGTATTTTGTAGTAGCTAAAGTATTTTTTCGTTAGTTTTTCTAAACATTGTAGTGATGCAAAATATAGAAAAATCGGAGGGTTACGGAAGGGCCGGGCTCTTCTGCCGTTATATGAGCCATATTATTGATCTCCGGGGTTGAGGGGATGAGTTTGGCTGACTAAAGTACACCGACTTGGACGAGCACGAGTTTCATTACGAATACTGGGTGATTCTACCCCGTAAGCGTCTTTCAGCCGAACAAGTTTCCAGTAGCGAGCTATTCCGCATCCTCTAGCGAAATATTTGCAGAGTTTCAGTTTGCCTTGGGCGTCCATAAGGGTCCGTTGGGATGATCTGGGCTGGATTACGCAGTTCGTGTCAAAGACTCCCTTACAAAAGCTTACAAAGTGTCGAGCTTTGTCAAACCCTGCAGCAATCATGATGACATCTCGATCGTTTCGAAGCCTCAGTATATCGATAGCCTCTTATCAATGTTAAATGCCACTTCTCTTCTTTAGTGCCCCAACTCTTCATCTAAAAGTATCCAAAATGCCCATTTCTCTCACCGCAACTCACATTGGCACCGCAACCACGCTCCTCACTCTCAACTCCATCACCTTCCTCACGGACCCTGTCTTCGACCCCGCCGGAACAAACTACGACGTTGGCAGAACCATCCTGAAGAAACACGAAACACCCGCTCTCCGCCTCGAAGATCTCCCGTCTATTGACGCCATCCTCCTGAGCCACGCAGACCACTCTGATAACCTTGATCCCTCAGGGCGCACTCTCCTGAATGGCCGTATTGTCCTCACCACACCCGACGGAGCGAAGAACCTTGCACCTCGTCCAGGTGTTCATGCATTGAAACCTTGGGAGACGTTAGAGTTGAAGATGGGCGGGAAAGACTTCAAGGTTACGGGTACACCCTGCAAACACGTTCCAGGCGGCGAAGTGGTTGGATTCATTGTGGAGTCCGCCGACTTTGGCACGGCTTCGGATGGTCGTCCCAACGCAATCTACTTCTCAGGTGACACGGTGTATATCGAGGATTTGAAGAAGATCAAGGACAGATGGCACATCGCTGCCGCTATCTTCAATTTGGGTAATGCGAAGACTTTCATGCCCGAGGGAGTTATAAAGATAACGTTGGACGGGAAGGATGCGGTGCAGCTGTTCAAGGATATTGGGGCGGATGTATTGATTCCGATTCACTTTGAGGGCTGGGAGCACTTCACGCAGTCTAGGGATGCCTTGGAGAAAGACTTCAAGGAGGGTGGAATTGAGGATAAGGTTAGGTGGCTTACGCCTGGAAAGCCTACCAAGGTGTTGTAGGATGAAGCAGTTGTATTATAACGGCTTTGCAGAATATCTATAGCTTTACAAAAAGGAATATAATGTCTGTTATTTCACGGTTGCATATAGGGGTTTGAGAGCATACTGGTTCGGTTACGGTCTCGGGGCGGTCTGAAGATTACAAACGTAGATCTTATCGACTGACCACCTGTCTCTCCATCAGGCTTAGCGAGCCGCCTAATCAGGATCATAAGGAACACTCAGGTCGGGATCAAGCATTCTGGACGTCCACCATGGCTTCAAACTTACCACCTCCATCCCCATCCCAGCCATATGACCAGATGATTTCCTGGGAGACGGCAGCGTTTACATTGACGACTCCCCAGGACACATGCCTGGCCATCTCAACGTTTTTGTACGCACCTCGTCCAACGCATCGTGGTTATATCTCGCGGGTGACAGTGCGCATGACGTCCGAAATGTAAGAGATGAAAGGGAAATGGGCAACTAAACTATGTTATGTATATTACTATTCAAAGCTGACGTCGCATATAAGCCGAGACTAGCTCTCCTTGTCTTTCGTGTTTCGGCTATAGACATCTCCTTGATTTCTCTCCCTTGTTTCACCTCTTTGACTCGAATTTCTCTTTTCCTTATTTTTCATTCATTGACTTTAAACTGTTTCGCCTTTAAAAATGATTGTCTTTTCTTTGCAGATTCAAATAACTCGAAAGTGCGATCCTATCGCACTTTCTCCTGTATATAGAGACATTTCTTGCAGGATTCTATATGGTACATATGTTGATAAATGAGGTTGGCAGAGTTCCCCCAAAAAGTATGGAGGAAACACTGATTGAGATATACAGCATACAACTGTTTGAATGTAATTTTTTAATGATTCGAGAGTTCTTCCAACTTTGTTACATTGGGACAGATGCCTGCGCACCCAATCTCCCCTCCATTCCTACCTCTCTCAGAAGACGCGTCGCGAAGGATGAGAGGGACTCTGTCATGCCATTGATGGTTTCCCACAGACGCATATAATCAGCGTAATTCCTTCATTACTATATCCCACTGACCTTGACCTTCAGAATCTCACCCCTCACATCAACTTGAATCTTCTTCGTCAGATCATCCTGCATGACGGCCTTTGTAACCTCAGCGATGGAGCACACTTGATTCATAAGGCTTATGGCCATCAAGTTGACATTATCCGTCAGGATCTATTCCCCCGACACTCGGTCAGCATCCCACTCCAAGCAACAAACAATCGAAAGGTAAACTCACCTTCCACATCTCCTCCACATCTGCTACCACTGCCTGTCCTCTGAGTATACCCTCCGTCATCAGGAAACCTGACAAAAATTATATAGTCTACGTAGTCTATATAGCAGAGATGCCCGTTCTGCGAAGTGGTATAGGCCAGTAGAGTTCTAGCATACCCTCTATACCGTCCATATTTTAGGGGCACATTTGGCCAGTTTTGCTGATGGAAGTGACCTCCAGCGACACATGTGTCACTTCCTGCACACGCGTCGTCAGCTGCCTGACCATAGAGTTGACAGTAAGATCCAGCATCTTTCCTTGAACTCCGATGTTGACTGTCTTGGTGAAATCACCCTGTGCAGTGGCTTTTGTTACTTCAGCAATTGAGCGGACCTACAACAAGACAACATGGGTCAGTATCTCGTTCTTTCTTGGGAGTATGAGAAGTGGGAAAAAAGCGAAGGAATACAGGGCTGGGTAGGAATATAGAAAGAGATACCCACCTGATTCTTCAAACTTGTTGCCATGTTATTCACATTTCTCGTCAAATCTGCCCATGTCCTCTGCACGTCCGTGACGACAGCTTGACCACTGAGTATACCCTCCATGCCGACCTCGAGCATGACACGCGTGATTTCCGAGGCAAAGGTGCTGAGCTGGTCCACCACCCTGTTGACGGTGTCCTTAAGGGTTGCCATTTCACCTTCGACCTGCACAAGCACATGGCATTAACCTACTTTGACATGTGGAGAAGAAGCAAAGTGTACACACTTGAATCCCAACCTTCTGTGTCAGCTCCCCCTGTTTGACTGCTGCCATTACCACTGCAATACTCTCACCTGGTTTTTCAATTTACTACACATCTAGTTCACATTACACGTCAACTCTCTCCACACACCTTCCACACCTGGCACCTCCACCATCCCGCCCAGATTGTCTTAGCTGCCCACCTCCAGCGCCACCCTCCCCACTTCTGCAGCCAGTGTTTGAAGTTGCAGGACCATACTGTTGACCGTTGTTTTGAGATCGAGAATTCCGCCATTGACTTCGAATTCAATTTACTTGGAGGTCGCTGTGAACGACAGCCTTGGTGACGGCAGTGATGGAACAGATCTGGTTGGCGAGGTTTGCGGCGAGGACATTGACGTTGGTGAACTTGTGCTCGGTATCATCGACGTTGAGGACAACGGCTTGACTGCCGAGTTTTCTGCAGAGAGGAATGTTAGTTACTTGTTCATGTCGGGGGTATAGAATTAGCTACCCACGTTGCCTTTAAGGACATAAGCAACCTTGACTCAGCTTGTCAACGAGCAGAAAAATTCAATTGGAAATTCTACAGGTCTCCTTAAATCCTGAGAATATTAAGGTATACTCACACCATCTATTGAACTTAGCTGGAGGACAAAACTCTCACTACTAATGGTAGAGGCTCGCTATAGGCTCGCTGGTGTCTCGAGGTTCCCAAAAGTGCTCAGACGGCTGAGCCTGGGAACTATGTGACTGGGCTGGCTGACTCGAGTGAACGTGTACGAACTTGGGATACATCGGCTAAGCCGAAATGCAGTCCGGTCCCAAAGGACGGGGTTGCCGTGATATCCTATTTGTATATGGGGAAGAGCTTACTCAGCCTTCCTCTCGTTAAACGGGTGATTCATAAATCACGTTCTGGTCTTTGACAGTCTGTGTATATTTTTAACCTTCTCCCCTTTTTTATTATCTGCTCATTGTCCGGTTTACTTGTTGGCTTGGTCGCAATTTCTGTCAAATGGAATGACACGAAAGATGGATCTGCGGTTCCTTTTAACTTGATGCTAGAGATCATTAGCTTTAGCGAAGATATATATGTATATGTAAGCCGAGCATACCATTCGACTTTTGGTTTCTTGAAAAGGAAGATCTAACAGATCCTGTGCCATTTGTCTCCATGTGGCGGCCTTCTTCTGAAATTCTGCACCTGGAAGCCATGCTGGAATATGTTTCACTATGGTTGAAAGTATGTTATGCAAAATCTGTCATTCCTAATAAGTCACTTACTCCATGGAAGCATATCCGCAAGAAACCTGCCAGGAGTGCCTGCTTCGTCTACTGAACAGACAACCTCATAGGCATTTACCAAGTACAGGTCTTTTTTGGGTTTGATTTGAATGCCATATACTACCTTGAATCATATACAAGTTGAGGTGGCTGTGGAAGTATGAGCACATTTTCACATTTACCTCCATAATCATGGCTCCGGTGGTATGAAGGATATGTGCCGTGTATTTTTCAGGAGAGTGAAGAAGTTTTTGTACCAAGTCTCTGGTAAACATCACCAGTGATAACATTAGAAGACCAGTCTATTCTTGTATGTTTTGTTTGAATAGGATATAAACCTTCAACAGCCCTGGAATGAGATTTGCTATGCATAGCTTGTCTATGTCGCTACCACCAGGAACCATAACACTGCAGTCCGAGATTTCATTGAGTCAACACTGAGGTAATAAAAAAAAGTAAAACGTGAAGCAGACACAGGGTTTCACTTGACAACTACTTACAGCTCATTCAGCATGGTAATGTTATTCTGTCAGAATATATAGATGATCTTCTCTCAAATACCTCATAAGCCATTTCATGAGAATTAATCCAAAGCATGTGCGTTCCTAATACCTCTACAGGGACCAAATGCGGAAAGACAAGAGTTCATTCCTGAGATGGAGGGGGGGGGGAGGTCTGTGTTTGTGTAGCATTGCAACGTACCATAGGTCTTTGCCCATTCACTGTATGTTATCCATTCATGTTTTTTTTGGGAAGATCAAGCAGGTTGCCTATGATTAGTTTTGGTTTCGGCCCTGGGGGTAGACGAAGCCCTGGGAGGGATGACTTTGAAGACTGTTTCATTATATCGGTAACAACATACATAAGCTCCGAAGCAAGAGTTGCAATGGAACATACAACAGAGCCTATTGATAGGGAGCTTACAGCCATTTCGGGTACCAATGGTGGCATGCCTGAATCACATGATCTGACCAAAAATACTCATTCAACAAAACCTCCTTATATCTCACCGAATACATCATATTAAGATGTAATTTTTTGCAGGTTTATGTTTTAGAAGCTGGGCAAGAAGCTGATGTACACAGCTGGTCTTAATAATTGGTATATTCTGTTTGATTAAAATTAGTCCTTTTATGGTTCCGGAACTGTTCAGTTGAACCAAGGTATTATTAGGACATGGAAAGGTGTAATCATATCGTCTAAAATACATATATACTGATTCCAGAGAGTAGTACATTCTAATGCGAGCAGAAAGTGGTGGTTTTGGGGTGCATCAACACACCCATTTCGGCACCTCAGTTTCTGGTGCCTTACTTGATGTCAGTAGCTTACTAAGACTCAGAACTACATCTGGGCTCTTGTATCTACTCACCGGAGATAATTGATAGAAGAATACTGATGTATATTTTTTCATATCAGAATGGGTTGTTGGAGAGGCCTCAGGGAGGTGTTGAGCAATGTAGATGGCTTCTGGGAAGATAGACTGCATATTATGAGTTGCATTCCTAATATTAAAGACTTATGGTGTGGGGCGCCTAGACACTGCTACTTGTGTATAACAATATGGGCTCCAGCCACAGCACACCAAATACTTATTCCTCTTGCAAAAAGACTCTTATTTATATTTTAAAAAGAACTGCAAGATGGATTTTTGAAATTCTCAAAATTGACCAAGATCAAAGTTTTTCTGACCCCAAATTTCGCCCCATCCTTCATAAAAAGGAAATATGTCGAAAAATTAAAATCGTAAAAAATTAAAATTAAATAGTATTCATATGGTTCAGCTTTGAAAACCTGATAGTACAATATGTACCATCATGAACAAGACTTTGAAACCCATTTCTTAGTACTTTAAAATCAGGCTGCAAACCAACCTCTATTGCTGGCTGATCTGTCTGTTCACAGTGCAATGACGGTGTTGAGCCTTCACCTCCCTCATTTGAGCTGCTTGCCGCTTCTGGGCCTTCTTGTGAGGCATGGCTGAGGATTCGGGCATGACATGGCCCTCCAGGCTCTGATTAGGGTTAGAAATTAGGTTAGGATTTTTTCAACCTTGATTCCGCCGCTGTGGCTGTGCAGCACAGCCACTATACAAAAGTAGCGGTGTCTAGGCGCTCCGTACCATAGGGCTTTTAAACGGTTAAGCTTTAGCCCTGGAAGATCCATTTGGCTTGAGAAACTGAGGTACCAGAACCATGTGGGTTGATGCACCTCAGAATAATCTCTTCATGCACTTATTGGAGTGTACTACCATTTGAAATTGGTACATGTGTATTTTAGACGATTTCTTAGCCATTTTTCGTGCCTTAATAACATCTTTGTGGAACAGAATGGTCCCAGAGCCATAAAAGGATCAATTTTTTGTCAAACAAGGTATATCAGTTATTAAGAGTAGCTGAGTATATGTGCTTCTTGCCCGGCCTCTAAAACATAAACTTGCAAAAAAACGACGTCTTAATATGATGTATTTGGCGAGATACGATGAGGTTTTGTTGAGCAAGTATTTTTGATCAGCAGCTAAATTAACCATCAAGCGCACCTTTTCCTCGAACACCTACCCAACAAATCCCATGTCCTGCGTATATCGCTCAAACAGTAGGAGAAATTGCTTTGCTGTGTATAACACACACCAAAGCCTTCCATACACTCTTATTTCTTCCATGTTTGCCTTTTAGCCAAATTAGAGAATAAAATATCATTATTGAATATTTTTTGGGCTACTTCATTTTGTTGCGGATGTTCTCTAACAATGCTGCATGTGATTTGCTTTCCAGATGGGAATTTGTCAGCGAGCACTTATTCCGGTAGGGGTATTTAAGGTCACCCTGAAGAAGCCAGGACTTACCCATGGAAACCCTCGCTGTCCATGTACCTTAATTATTAATATTAATATTTTTATTTTTATGGAGCAATAACAAATTTGTAACAAGTAGCATAGCCACTCTTATAAATTCTGCTGTTGAGACTGGTATTTGCCAGTGGTTTTATCTAGAAAAAGGGCATAGAGGAGCAAAGCATATGGGCATAATTTCCAAACCGGGAAAATGCAAGTTACACACTAGACTGGTGATACAGCCAAGTGTGGGACTCATGGGTGGCACTAGCCTAGGGTGGCTGCCAGACCCTCATACCCACTAAAAACCCAGTAATATCTTGTGGATGGAGACCACAAATGCTTTCAGACTTGAGCAGGTTACCCCATGTGTTTTGTATAGAGGATGGCGATAGGGCTTTCTTTTTGTACTTGGAATGATTTGTGAGGTGGATATCAGTGTGTATGTGTTGGCTCATCCTTTTAATCCAATGGTTTTTAACTTTGTGGTCTGTTTTTTTTAGCTCAGGATTTCCTTCGCGTTGGATTTTCCATTCACATTGTATCTTCCATATTAAGTATGCAGATTCTGAAATAAGGATCTTGAAAAGTCTCCTCTTAGCTGGGTCCAGCTCCTTTTTTGTTTTTGTATTGTGCTAGGCCACAGCCCAGGATTATCCCTATGTTTAGTTCTGGCCATGGTAGGCCGGACTGGGTCCACAAGGTTTTTGCTAGATTCCATATAACTTTCAGACCCAATGTTGCACCCATGCAGCTGTTGTTTGCAGGAGGTCTTTGTTGGATATTCTGACCCAACCTTTGGTTTCAAACTTTTGGAGGTTAACAGTGAGGGCATCAATGGTATACTGAGAGTCAGAGTGCATCACTAGCTCTGTATTTGGGGTTTTTTTTGAGCAACCAGGAGGACAGCTATAGTTTTGCCAACATTATTAGTGTTATGTTTGGATGACAGACGGTAAGCCATGTTTCTTTCATCGCCATCACCATACCAGACACCACTACTGGTGACAGCATCTGAACTGCCATTGTTGAGACAGGAGCCATCTGTATACAGCTCAATTATTTCAGGGTTATTGGGCTCTTTTTCATAGTGTGTGGGGTGGGGGGATGGGGTGCAAGTGTTTTGTCAGGACTCTGAAGCCTTCTCTGAGGCTTTTTAGCAAGGAGTCAGGGTTAAACACCCGGTCCGTTATTTCTCTGTTTTCATTTAGTGTAATTGCCCATTCATTCAGGGTTGTAGAGTTATCATGACTGCGCGGGTCCCACTTGGGGGGGAGGATGTCAAGGAGAGTGGTGGCAGCCTGGTATCCTCGAGTTTTGGCTGTCTTGCATGTTACACACTTGCAGTGTATTCTACCAGTATGGCTGACAGGATAGGCTCTTTGAGTGTGGTGGTGGAGCTCTGTGACTGTATATATGTTATGTTTTGTCCTTAAGCAATTTATCCACCTCGAGTTCCAGAGGTGTTTGATGGTGATGGTTGGGTGGTACCATATTGGCATGGAGAGTTTGACTTCTAGAGTAACTTCTGTGGAATCAAGAATAACACCAGTGTCTTGGGCTACCCTGTACATGTGTTGGATGTGCTGGGGGAGCATGGAGGGTTTTCTTGTTTTCACTGGCCAGTTTTCTGTGAAAGGGTCGGTGATCATCTGTTTTTGGATAACATAGGGTGAGTCATTTGCATTTCGTCTGAATAGATCATCAGCTAGAAAGCACCACCTGGCCCGGGTCTCCCCAAAGTTTAGGTAAACTTTGAGTTTCATAAGGGTTATGGCCTGGTTGTGAGATTTGATATCTAGTAGCTTTCTACCTCCACTACTAACCAGACTGTTCAGATATGGTGCCACTACTGGAGCCGCAGTGGGGTGGTCCCAGAAAAATTGGTTTATACATTTACTTAGAGATTTTTCAACCTGCTTAGGCATACCTTGCACCTTGGTGAGGTATTGGGTCCCACACTGACTTTAATGTTTACTATATGCCGGGGTCCTTCCAGGGTAGGATGACCTTTATTCCATCGTTTTAGGTTTTTATCAATCTTCTCCAGAGTGGGTACCCAGATGCTAGCTTGATCTATCCTGTTTCCCACCCATGTTCCCAGTACCCGGACCGGGGTTGTGTCATCCACTATGAGAATGTTATTGGGGATGGGGTCTTGGTTGTTGGATAGGGCTCTTGTTATTCGAATTGAGTCTCGGTATGCTGGGGTTCCTATTGGTATAATCGCAGTTTTGTTTATGTTGAAGGCAGCTCCAGATGCCTTACACCAGGTGTCTAGCACAGTGTGCAGGTCATTCCAGTCATCATGCTGTGATAGATAGACTATGGTGTCATTGGTGAACAGTGTGGCTATTAACCTTTCATGGTCACCTGGGATGTTGTAGCCCCTGAGCATTGACTGTTGGAGGGCCTCGGCCAGAGATTCAATCGTGATATTGAAGAGTAGGCAAGACAGTGGGTCACCCTGTCAAATGCCTCGGAAACCCAGGTAAGGAGAGCTTAGCTCACCATTTAGGATAATCACTGTTTTCCCGTTGCTGTACAGGTGTTTTACAGTGTTAATGAAGTGAGCTGGAAGCCCTATACACAGTAGGGAACTCCACAAAAAATCATGATGGATCTTATCGTAAGCCTTTTCTTGGTCGAGACATATAATGGCTCCATTTCATTCGGCCTAGATAAAAGGTGATCTTGTGATACCCACCGCTATCAACGTCCTAAGGAAGCAACATGAGCCAGCTATCTTCCATTTCAGGAAGGCTGACCGGCGAGGGATTTTGTCCTCTCGAGCTATATAAGGGAACTATCCTTATATGCCACAGGCCACTCTGTAGTGCACGATGAACCAATTCGCACCAGAGCTTCCTGTTCCCTTACTGGAGCTTTGTTTGAGTGGATAAAATCAACACTCGCACGGATCCGCATCCATTAAGAGTCCTTC
>KN837124.1:264023-294464 GCA_000827215.1 Sphaerobolus stellatus SS14 | reverse complement strand
GATCATGGAGATTGGCCAACCTATTTTGGAGACGGAAGAACTGAGGATGGAGCGCATGGAGGAGGGTCAATCAGATGGGTTGTAGTAAGTATTCAATTAGATGGCATGCATCACGGGGGTCGTTATTGGGAAGGGTTGGGCTGTATTTCCTCTGGAATCATCTTTAAAAAAGGCATTTTCATAGGATAACAGGATAGCATGCTGCCAGTGGTAAACCGTGCGCGTGATAGACTATTTCAATATCGTTAAGAACTCTCTATAATACCTCAATTAAGCTTCTGACGTCATACACAAGACGAACTCATTACTCTTTCAGCGGGATGATCTTCACAATCCCACTCTTCATGTCCCAGCATTCGACGCGCTTCATGTTCTCGCTCAAAGTTCCCAAACTCGCCCATCGATGGCCGAAAGAGGAGGATGCCGCAGGTAGCTTGTGGGTCGTCTTTCGGGCTGAGACAGCCCTTCTCGCTGGCCGGTGTGAGGGGGTCTGCTTGGCCGTAGAAGGGTCAGGTTGGACGGGGATCCTGTCGGGTGTGTGGAACGCATCGTCGACGTCAAGGGGGATGGTATGGCGGGTGTCGACGACGCTGACCTACTTCCGGGCGCTGACATAATGTCCGTGGGGCCTTTTGGGTTCAGTCCCGGGACCGGTTACTCCGGGGCGTGCGGTTGGTTGGTTGCTTCCGTTGGCGGATCTGACGGCGACGACGCACGAAGACGAAGTGAGTATATTAGTACGCAATTTTAATATCTCTTTGCTGCTGGGTTTAAAACCGGGGACGGTGACCGATCCTAGCACACGATGCACAGCTACTATTCACTGCGCCCTTGTCCTTTTTGCTGTTTTAGTCTCTATATTCCATTGATTTTTGGGTCTCACGTACCTGAGTTCAAAGCGGCATGATGGAATATGCATTCGAACACGTAGTTGGCAGAAGGGAATATTTCAGCCAGAATATCTATGTTTCCTAAATATTTGATGCTCCACTGTAAGGTAAAGTGGAGCTGTTGTTTACAAAAAACTCTAGGACATATTTGCCTCATCCCAAAGATTCTCAAAGCACAGATAAATTCACAAGATATATAATGTTACCCCGCTTCTAACCGTTGTGTATTCGAAAAAAATCACGATGTTGAGGAAATTGGTCCGATTCCTCACAATGCACCATAGCACAGTGAGGGCCCCACCACAAGTATTCTCCCACGCCTTACAATCAGCGAAATGTAAGAAAAACTGGCTGCGAATATTCTCCAGAAAGAAACCGAATTAAAACAAATAGTTGGTTCTAATGTAAAGACGACAACGGTGATCATATTCGTACGCACTTGCATATCTCTTTATTTTTTTCATTGTTCGTTTTGCAGCTGGTCATGAAACTCGGACAGCGAACGATCCTACCACAGAATGGACAGCTTGCGCTGGTACAATCGTAGGCGCTTGGTTGTCGAGAGTGTCTGTTCCCCACCGAGTCTGTCTTCCAATTCGATTACTTATTCACGTTCTAAGTATTCTGCCTTGCGTATATCCCGTTTCTCTCTGATTCTCGCATCTCTGAATGTAAATGTGCATTTCCGTGTAGGATCACCTATTTAGACAATGTCGAGGCGCAGTTGGAGGAAACGGAATCAAATACGAATAGCGGATAGCAATGTATATATTCCTTTGATTTTTTTTCTTCTGATCTTATACTCTAGACTCGGAGTTTCCTCTTTCTAATCAACGCATTTGGAGCTCAATACGAACGTAGGTCTTTATACGCTTTCGTAATCCCTGTGATTCATGACGCGGGATATTATTTCAGCTTCGACTTCAGCGGATCTGAAACATATATGGGCAAACGGATCAATGATAGAGTTCGGTGGCGGGACTCCAAGATTTGCGCGGGAGGCTCCGGAGTTTTGCAAGGAAGTAAAGTGGTCACTCGCAGAACTCTATGGTTGATCAGTTTGCCAGCAGCACCGACGACCTACCATGGCTGTTAATTGAATGGCTGTTTGGTAGTAGGGAACAAAGCGGTATCAAGGGGTAATTGAATCACCGTCTAATAATACAATGGCGACCTCTTAACACGCCTTTGATCAGCTACATGCATGTAAATATTGCACGTTAGTCCGGCATAGGTCTTTCCAGGCCCAAAGTGACTATAATGGAATTAATCAATCAATCAATCAATGGTGACCTCCATCTCCGTTTATCAATGCAAGCGCCAACCCCTGCAAAAGTACACGGCGCGGCAAGGACGCAGTCCATAAGGGGTGACCTTAAAATCCCCCACTAAAGCAAAGCGCCCGCTGATGTAATAATTCCTGCGCGTCGAGAAATTCACCGGTCTCGATGTTGGTGGAGGTCGGAGCGAAATTTTGAGTCGAATCTTCCTCAATAAAATGTTTTAAAAATTCATCTAAACTCTCAATTTATGTAACCATTGCATCCGACCACTTTGGTAAAAAATTGCGGTGTTAAATATGTAATTTTTGATTTATGGAAAGTTCAAGCCATGGAGCATACTCAAGCAAAAAAGCCACTCCAAGGGAAATTGAACCCGAGCGTTGATATACAATAGTTCACAACTTAACTACTACGTTAAAATACCGCAATATGAACGAGGCTGGTTGATCAATAATCAAAGCGTATCGAGCCCCGTCTACCAAATAAGGGAATTCCGGTGAAATTCTCATGGCGTGGGAACATCTTACATAAGTAAGCGCCCGCTTTAGTGTGGTATTTTAACGTCCAAGCGGTCCCGGTCATAACTTCTCTCTCTTGGCATGACATCCTCATTCTTTATAAACGTGTATCTTGGAGGTAAGCTTCTGGGCCCTAGACTGCTACAAGTACTAGCGGCTTACTCCCTCAACGATCCAGTTTACCTCAACCGTTGTTCTTACTTCGCCACTTTGTCCTTTCTGTTCTACGACTGGTGTAAGGATCTAGGCATCGGAAGGCGTTCAACTGATGATTCTTATCCTTTAGTTCTTACTCTAAATGATGAGGTAGTACTCTTCTTTCTTGTGAGCCTTGCTAGTTAACAGACTGCTTGCAGATGGCGTACATATGGAAACGGAGGTGGTCTGTAGTCAGGGCGCTGTTTATTCTGGTAAGAAGTCCCTCATCCGTATTACCAAGTTAACCTTTTTTGTACAGAATCGGTACTTCCCAATGTTATTCCTTCTCCTCAGTGTGATCGGTAGGCTTCCGGGGTTGAATTGAACGGGGTCGTTGCTCATGTTTACCAGTTTCATTTTGCAGTCCCAATGCCTTAGTGAGTACTCAGATTATTGTGCATTTAGGAGGCCGATTTTTATTCTTTTAATCAAGTTGTGAGGTCGTTTCTGGATACTACACCCCTTATCGGGCTTATCATATATCGACAGCTGTGGAGTCTACTTGCGATGGGGATCAGTAACGTATTTTTATACTCATTTTCGGCTCTATTTACTATGATCTGAAGACTGTCCGAAGGTCAACGATAACACTGCTCATAAGTCAAGGTGAGAAATAATTACGAGTCTAGAATGTATTGAATGTCATATCTAATCCTTTCCAGCCATTCTAATGCTCCGCGTTTGTCTACCTGTTACCTACCAATGTACGGGTTCTCACACTCCGTCCAGATCTATGCCATGTATGATCGTAATAGGAAAATCTTGGTGTTCATGATCATGACGTGCAGCATGGAGATGGTCGCCTCCTCTATACTCTTGTATAAACGAAATCAAACGTGTGCGTCATTGCTCATCGCCGGTCATTACTGATAACTGACTGGGAAGCTTTACCGAAGTAATTCGACTAATTCAAGATCCGCCCTTGCCATTGGGATGCTCTGTATTCGTCTCTCGCAGCAGAGCAACGACCCAACTCAAGCTGGCCATGCTTCCTAAATTAGGATTCGAGACGATCTTATTCGTCTTGAGTTCCTATAAAGCATATGGTCTTTACAGACAGTCCGTAACGCAGCGTTTGTTGGCTACTATCATTCGTGATAGGTATGTACGAACCTAACATGCTCGATAGGCTATCCGCTAAGCCTCACCTCTAGTGTCTATTATTATTTCTCGTGAGATCTTTTTTTTTGTTCTTGATTCTTTTGTCGACGGTTATCCCAGGATATTCTTTGTCCTCTTTATGAACACACTGGTATTCTATGTTGCTCCTTCCTATGTCTTTGGGCCTTTTCTGAGGTGCGTCCCCGACTCCTAATTTTCGTTGCATGCTAAACTTCAACAGCTGGCTGTGGGCAGTACCCTGCATTGTCGGCAGCCGTCTCATCTTGCATGTTCGGAAACGAGCATATGACAGGGGGATTTCCATCTCAAGTATGACCATCACAGTGAACTGTGATACCATAGCCGACTGGCCAGCAGAATGTGTCACTGTTCCGAAAGAACATGAACTCCGAATCATGCCTCCCTATGAACACTAAACCAGTTTGGTTCAGACCAGAAGTCCAGTATATACTATACAGTTCCCGGATCCACCGTTGATACAGCCCGTTAAAATATATTAACAAAACTGCGAAATGCTAAACCGTTGAGGTCAACCTATCAGATTCTTTGAGCCATCTCAGGATCTTTCCTTGTTCAATTCCACACTACCCCCCTGTGTTTTCGTCAAAGTAATATATGTAATCATTTCGTAGCAAACATATATTTATACAGAGGGTATGTACTAGTCATCTATATCTATATATGAGCCTTAGTACTTAACTCAGCTACAGATCCATTGTGGTAAGCCTAAACCTGTTCTCTGCTTAAGCCTATCCAGTAACAGTGTGTCAATGAATGGTATGTAACTACAGCCAGCTTCAAAGGTGGTAGCTTCAGCTATTTCATTAAGGGCCTGCTCCGAGCAGCCGTTGGTATTCCCGCAACAGATCCTCAAGCAATCATCAGTGTGTCCTTCACTGGTTTGTACGCACTCTTATCAAACAGCTTCAGACCTACCCCCTTATACCTTACACCTCACCGAATATCCTAGAATGCTGCAGAATCTAAATATATATCATATACTTCAATGAATGTTCACACAATGCTACTCATTATAAGCTTACTTTTATGTTACCCTTTCTCGCACAATGCTACAGATTCTACGCCCACCTCAATATCACTCTTTCCCGCTCACTTGTGTCATTTATGCCAAAAGTGGGTAATGAGAACATGGAGGATGAGGTGGATAGAATGTGTAAAATGGTAGCAATGCTAACAATGCTATGATCGAAGAGTTTGTCTAGCAGATGTGTGACACGCCAGCTGTCATTTGGGAGCTCTCTGCGGATAACACACATTCAATATGTTCTGGAGTAGAAGGAATAAGTACACACCAAACCTACCATTGCAATAACAACTCTTGACACGTCAATCCCAGCAGTTTGAAGAACGAGCTTGAAGAATGATATTGTGTCTCGAGCAGTGTGTACTTATTTCGACGAGAATGAATGAGGGTACAGCTAGTACGTATACATACTAAGCAATAACAAAAGAGACAATGTATGACCTTGTGATGTTTTCTCGAGGCAGAGTCCATCAGTCATCCACTTGGTGGGTAGGCGATACGGAAGCGACAATGGCTCATTACGGATGAGTCCTTGCCGATATATGTCACAATGGAGAGAATACTAGGATTCAATTATAGTATGCCAAACAAGATCTGTACAGTATATACACATGAGGCATTGCCTTGCGGGGTATGACAGGAGCTCTGCAGAACATCATACAGGTCATATGATAGTTGAAGACGGGCAGGACGACCTGACAGGAAATGAATGAATATAGTTGTAGTACTCTTGACATGATTCAATGCTCAATAGAGGCACGGAAAAAAGTAGCTCAATCAGGAGGTCGGATACAATGTAAGCATCGTCTGGGAATATTGTAGAAAATGACCGACTCTCCAATCGAACGGTATTCAATCTCCTAAGGCCCAGAACTTTATGAATGGTTTTCACCTCATCATGAATGAACGCTCGGAGGGCATAGGAAAATGACTGCCAGAAGGATTATGCCTAGGCATTTCCTTTTCTGCTTTGTGCGGTCTCTGAAGTAGTTAAATGATGCGCATCGGGGATGGAATACAGACTGAAAATATCTTGTAGGAGTATGCTCAATAAGTCGATAGGTCGATGGTTGAACTTCCCGTACGATGTGGTGAAGGTGAAGGTTAGACAGTCTACGCGTGCGCTGTAGCCGGTCGTCTGTAACTGACGAGTCAAATGGGGTTCGAACCCGAGGGAAGAATTGGTAATCTTTCATTGAGATCTTCATCAAAGTCATGAGATTCCACAACAAGGCTTGTACGGCACTCTCAGTGAAGAGATGCGCCGTTATAGATGGCTCTAAAGATGGCTGACAGACACAGGCAATACGAATTGATATCGGAGACCGATAGCGCCTGCAAACCCTGCAGTTCGTTCACATGCTGGACGAGTTGCATAGTTGAAAACCACCTCACAAGCATCAGATGCGGTAAAGGGCAAGAACAGAAGACATTATCCTCGGACGACCATTTGCTTGAAATAGGAGGATGCATACAGAATGATAATGATCAAACTAGTCCAGTAAATGTCGGTGGTTACTGTGGATATAAGCATGGTAGAGTCGCGTATAAAGTGTGAACCAACATACTCCTCCAAGTCTAATACACATAAAAGCTAAAGTCAAGTTCGTTGGCTAATAGCATGAGTGACTAGGACGGAATCCCCGTACCACTGCGAGATCATTGCAATCAAAAAAATATTAAACCCTTTTAGTAAAATGTCATAAGAATATCCTCACATTCCTACCGGAACTATTACTTCTTTCTTTGACAACACCCGTTATCAAGTTACCCAGCCGCTAATACAACTCGACTTACTAAGAGCCTCCTGCTGGTAGAGAATGGCACTTAGAAAGTTTATACAGATTAATAGATGCAGGAGAACACCAGAGGATCTTTGTACTCGCAAGTACATCCCCTAGAATTGAGAACTGTATATTGGTATACAATGTAATGATAGGGGCGTTGAATGTATCCAAAAACCTTAGTGTCACTAACTCACACTAGGTCAATTGTTTTCCAGTCAGCAAGAGTCTTCACAGTCGAGTACGGCTTATGGCCTTTCCGGTTGTACGTCTCTTCGTCCTCAGCTTCGAACTACTGATTTCAGTCTCATCCCTTAGATTTTACTGGGTTTACTCCAAATGGGTAAGTACTATTGATCTTTCGGGGCATCATGGGTCATTCTTTCAATATTGTGAAGACGGACTGAACGGTAATCATAGGCGCTGGGTTAGGTATGGCTGTCGTCCTTGTAATATTTTGAATTATACGTTGATATTATACCGTTTTAGCTTTGGTTTCCATAAAGTATGTCTTACCAGTACCTATTATGACATTTTAACAACGTTAGCCGCTAGCAGGGCAATAAGCAAGACCTTCTCAGGTCTCATGTCTAGGAAAGACTTCCTAATAGTATGTTACATCTCGACTCTAGCTTCTAAAATTATTCGATAGACGATATTTCTCATATAGGAAGCGACGACAATCCAAGAAGCTGCAACTGCAGCGTGTGATATTCTCATTAGCATATCTCTCTGCTACGTGTTCCATTCGCATCGTTCTGGACTTAAAAGGTGCGGCAAAACACGTAATGCTATTCTATTGGATGTTCTTTGATAATAGCGACTGCAAGACTGACTCCTTAATTAATCGCATGATAATTTACGCTATTTATCGCGGAATAGTCCCGAGGTACTTTTACCCTTCCTTTGGATATAAACTGGCTGACTCCCGTCCCAGTATTTGTATGCTTCTGGGTGTTTTCCTTGTCAGTTTCGTTGTACTTGGATGGAACACCGCTAACTATTTTGCCATAGTATTATTTCGTCCCATACACCTATTATTTGTACGTCCGTCCTTTATCCGATCCAAGGAAGATGATGATCGACGTAAGTGCGTAGCCTAATTCCAGTGTTTGTTAATGCACATCGTACGTTGGAGGAGCTCAATTTTCTTATGAGCTGATTTGAAAATGACTATGTTTTTTAGTCTATGTGATTTCCGCCGTCAGCATGTACGCACTCATCAAGCTGTTGTTGATGCTTATACTTGTTGTCATTTACAGTTTAACGTTGAGAGAAGGTCTGCGCGAGGAGATCAACCAATCCTTCCACCTCTCAGACCTATATACGAATACCTCTAGGTCTGATGCGACGAATGGAAGGCAAAATGTTTTTCCTGATTTCACAGAAGACAAAAATCACCAAACAGTTTAGTACTAGCAATCGTTGGAGTTGGATTACAATTATATGTTCAGATCAGACCGAGTTACCGGTGTGCAATTAGGTGTGATGTGGACATAGATTGTTTCAATTATGAATACAAAGTATTATCAACGAAAGTCGTTACATAGAGTAATAAACGAATAGACATATGTTGCATGAGAGCACCAACGATGGAAATCCGAAATCAAAGTCCACCTATTCACATTTTAATGTTGAGGAGGATAATAAGGTCACTGAGACTGGTTTCAAAGCTGCGAAGACGAACCCAACCCGAAGGTCGCTGGAAGCTGATGCCAAATACTTAAACGGCCAGAATAGAATTCTCCCATCATGAGCCATCTACATGGTGCGCAAAACGAGCAACATTTGTCCATATAATCTTCTACCACGAGGATTGCGTTACATGGATCCCGCCAAGCCGGACCGATTACACCTCCTTTCATGGTATGGACGACGATTCTCTCCCAATCGTCCGTACAACTTCCCGAAATCCCCAAACATATTCTTCACGAATTTCATGAAAGAGCCTGAGGGTTTGTGTTTTGCCTTCCAGGAGCGTCGTCAAGATATCCTGGTGGTCCGTTAATTGGGCCAAAACTTCCGATACAGGATACGAGAAGAGGGGATAAAGAGCCCGAGGAATAAAATTAATGAGATTGTGCTCTCTCTAAAATGACTTCCACAAAGTCGCCCGCGTATGAAGATGCGGCTGCGGTTTGCCAACCGTCTGAGTCATCGTGCAGAGAACTGCGAGGTAGGGCAATGTAGGCTTCCTTGATATTCTCGAAAAGATACTTTGTCGAAATGCGAAGTTTCCCGAAGAATGCTGGTATTTTTTCAAGTCGCATGATGCGTATTTAAGAAGCTGTTAGATGATACCTCAGATTGGAACACTATACTAGTAGCACATAGACTGCAGAAACTCACATGCGTCCATAGAGAACCTCCAGCACCGGGCATAACGGGCGGCGAGAACATATCGGCGAATATTTTCGATCGCCCAACCAAGTCATGATGCGGGGGAAATGTCGTCCCTTCCACAATCAAAACGATCATCTTGTCATTTAGGTAGAATTTATCGCTGCATTGTCAACAAGGCAAAATGACGCCTAGGCCGCGTCTGCATTTTGGGAAGTTTATTAACTGACGCTGCAGCCTCCGCTGCGAGCCGATTGGCTACTTGCATTATTCTTGGACATCTCCTTGAATTCGAAGGGACGGACGTTGATTGAGATTCGTAGTTAGATATTGAGCTTGATAGCCTTCCATAACATAACAACGACATTGATTTAATGTCTGGGAGTTGAGGACTTTTTTGTATTGGACATTCGCCTGACGGCTGTGAATAATAATCTATTCTATTCAACGTCCTGCATTTCTAACGGAAAATTTATCAGTCATTCCCCCTCCACTTCATTCGAAAACACGTAGTGGAATATTCCGCAGACATATCTGTGAACCAAACCCGCAAAATCGATTCACGATGCTGCAGCAGCATGAGGGCCTCCAATAGCGACTCTGGAGTGCTTATAAGTCCAACACTAAAATACAGCAGTGAATTTAATTATAACTCACGAGCTACTATTCCCGGAAAATCCACGAACATTCTCGCAACATGCATAGTTACACGCTTTATGGAATCCTATGCCAGAAACAGAAGAGATCGAACGTCCGCCGCGAAGTCATTTTCACATTTTAATCAGGAGGGAATTCAATTTGATTCCCTAATGAACGTAGAAAATGCGCTACCTCTGAATGATAACGAATCCTGTAAACATTCGGTATGTGCTTGGGATTATTTCGAAGATAAAAATATGAAGTTGACTGGTTCAAATATGAAGACAAATCACTTACAAGTAATTTTTACGAAATATTGAAAGGGGGGGGGACCAACCTCGTTTGCTTCATGGAGAATAATTACGCCTAAACAGGTCCAATGTCAAGTTTCAAGTTTGAGGACAGACACTGAAAGGTCCATAGCGGATGTGACGACCCCATCGTCAGCGCGACCAACAGAACGTGGCTAAGGCGACGTCTGTATCAATTGTACGCCCAAAGGTTTATGGTACGAATCCTAGAGTGCTTGGTTGAATTGAGGTAGTAGAGCTTTAATGTCGCCTATATACCTGATAAATAATTGTTTTCGATTATATTGGATCTGTACCATTGACTCACTACACGCATTCCTGCACTTCAATTTAATCACAACGACCACTGGAGATGAATAAGGATGTGTTATTATATACTCCTAGATAGACATTTCTTCGTGTTTGCTGTGTATATTTAACTACGTGCTTGAAACATGCAGTGAAGACGACCGTGAAGGATATTACCAATATTAATCTCGAGGAACCTTTTTAAAAAGGATGCTTACAATAAACGAACCAAATAAAAGGAAAACCAGGTATTGCTAAGCTTCGCACAAGCTTTGTGTATTATCGTCCATGGCGATTGATTATTCAGAAAAGGTAGATGAAATCTGCTTGCTGGAATATAGCAGCTGTAGCTATGTGCGCCATGTTCACAATTCCTAGTGTATAATATATAAGACGGATTTAAGAAACGAAGATCCTACTTTCGAGAACATACAGTCGAAGCAGTGATATCGATCTGAATTTATTTTAATATTGATCATTTTCTCGTGAGCGAATCGAGGTTCTGATAGATAACGTGTATTAGGGGCTCAAGGCACCCAGCAGCCATAAGTTGTCTGATTCGGTAGGGACTTACAAGTCATTCCGCATTTTTGAAAGAGACACGATGTTTTACTCCTGAAGCGGACGGTTTGATCAGATGAAATGTCGATTCAGGAGTTGAGTCACCCCCCAAGACGTTAAGGGGTGTACATCTGTCGAACTTTGGTTATATCTGCATTATTTGGCAGTAAGTGGGGGAAAATGAAATGGTTATACTTACATAGACATGTAACAACGAAAGTGGTTCTGCGAATGGAACGTGGCTGTTAGACGGACAGCGTTGTGATTGGTCGGAGAAGGAATTGGCGAGAAGCATGTGTCTGTTACGTCAGCGACCCGCGTCATGAGCTGGCGTCAATATTGTTCACGTCTACGCTCACCTTCCCTCTGCGGTTAGGGTTAGGCCGAGCAGCCGATCCAACGTCCCCGCCTGCAGGCGTTGACACCCGACAGCACCACCCCAACCCTCAAGCCATGGCGAGGTCATCCCTCAGACCCATATGTCTATCGTTCGGGGTCTACTAGACTCGCGAGGCTCCAACACATGGCGCATTGAAGACTCGTACCTCGCCGCGGTTCATCTTCAAGCTGGTGACGGTGATGGAAGTCTGGTACCGCAGCACTCGACACCACCGCCGTACCCGCACGATGCACACGCGTCGCTCATCGAGTCGCTAGACGCGATGGCGAACTTGATCCCGACCCGCTGGCTGAACGCCACCTCTTCCTCGGCGTAAAGGGCACGACCACCGTCGAAGGCTGGGTCATCGGCCGGCTCATGAAGAAGCTCTTAAAGGTGCGTCACACGCAGAACATCTTTCACTTCATAGCTAACGTACATCACAGGTGAAACCGCCCGAAGGAGAAGGACAAGCCGTATGAAGTCAGTCTCGTCTCGTCCTAGCGGTCGTCGTGAAGAAGATCTCTGGGAACATGATCTTCAAGGTGCGAGAAACGCGATGTATATTGAAACGCAACTAACATTCCGCAGATCAAGAAGCCACCCTCAAACCGCACGTGGGACGTAATGGACATCGCTATCGAGCACGTCGTCTCCGACCGCCAAATCCGCTGGGGGATAGTCCTCTCCGTCATCGAGTCCAAGCTCAAGGAGATCGTGCGTTCGCATCCACATCCATCCTCCATTATACCTCGCTAACGATATGCTCTAGATCCAAGAATCCGTCGTCCTCCCCTACATGGACGACGGCCCCTTCTTCGACACCACCGGGCGCGAAATCCGCGGTGGGGTCTTTGCCTCCGTCTTTGCGCACCCGACGACGCTAAGCACGACCGTCACCAGGACCGTCACGACGCTCGAGAAGAGCACGACTAGAAGACGAAACGACCGTCACCGTCGACGAGCCTTTTAAGCATCCCTAACGCGCGTTCAGTGACGCCGAGAGCGACTGTGGAGGCTTGTTAGGGAAGGGACACGGCAATATCAGGAAGAGGAGAACGTGGTTTAGGAAGCGGGAGGATGAGGTGACGGCGCGGACGTTGATTGACACGTCGTGTGTTGTGGGGGAGGTCGGGGGTTGGCAGGGTTGGGGTTTTTGGGTTCGGCTTCGTTGCGGCGTTCCTTCTTCCGGAGGACCCGGCTTCACCTTGGCTCGCCCGCGGCGGGGCCGTCTCGTCTCTCTGGCCTTGCCTTCCGCCCTGCGCTTCGGCTTAGGCTCCAGGCAGTCCTCCTTCCGCTCCCTGTTTTGCTCGTCAAGCGCCCCCAGTCGCACGTCCAGCCCCCCCTGCACCGTCTCCTCCCGCCCCTCCTTGGTCTCTTGCTGCCCCTGCTCGCGTTTTAGGTCGCCTGGAACCCTTCTTGCGGCGTCTACCACGCTCTTCGTCTCACGCTCGTTGCCGTTCTTGTCGTTCTCTTTGCGTTGCTCGCCGTTGGGGTCGCCGACGCCATCTAGCGTGTCGCAGCCAGCCACATCCACCGACACCTCTTCCAACGCGAGCTCCTCCAGTAAGGGTAAGGATAAAGATAAAGACAGACAAAGACGGCGTACCCTCGACGTTCCTCGCGACCGTCAAGTCCCGCGGGGCAGTTATGGCCGCCGGTGTGGAGAAACAGCCCGTGTTCAAGGAGGCGATGCGCAAGTGGGGCGTGGGCGTGAATTGGGCAAGGGATTTGAGGAAGAGGATAAGGATGGGAATAAGGATAAGGATGGCAGGGATAAAGATGGGAAGGGTGGAAGTGGTGATAAGCGTGATAAGCGTGCAAATAAGGGCGGGACGGATAGCGAAAGGAGAGAAGACGCCTGGGAGGGCGAGTCATGGCGTGGTGGGATGAGTAGGGGGAGTTATAGGGATGTTAGGCGGGAACGCGAGCACGAGCGCGAACAAAATCAATCCCAATCCCAAGACCGCACCCCACGCATCGACATCTCCTCCTCTAGGGAAACGGCCAAGGACGTCGATATGCATATCTGCGTGAACGGTAGATCGTGTCGCTGATATGTCGTTCTCGGTACCTCTTAGACTAGTGTGCCGCAGAGCTGAGTCGTGATTTATAGCTCATCCATTCTCGATGACATAGCAGCAATGGATGCACTAGGAGCCTAGGAACCACCCGCGTTCAACCAATTTCGCGTCGTGGTATTCATCGTTTCCCGTTCCCTTCGGATATCAGGCATATGACGGGTTCCCACTTACTAGATTGATACATGTCTTATAGGAATGGAAGACGTTCATACAATGATAATATGATTTTGGAAGACAAACCTTCATATGTGCTATCACAGTTTCATCCTCAAATTGTCTATCTCAGTGTTTTTGCCTTCCAGCTTCTCAGGTTGACCCGCTCAACAGCTCTCAACCTGTAGCCTTCACGAAATTGGATTCTTTCGGGGTCTTAATAGTCTAAATATGATGTGGATCTTCGGGCAGCGCAACGAGCCATGTATTTAATGTTCCGTACATTTCTTCTGCAGGAACATTGTAATACGATATAAACTTACAATTATTAGATCAGCTGTGGTCTTTCAGATGTCTCCTACCTGAATGACAGCTTACGGATACTCAACTGAAGCCCCTTCAAACGAAAACTCCCCCACCGAATACGGGCATAATTTCCAGCAAATTGCAGATACTTTTTGCGAGAGATAGAAAGGCTCGCTTCCCTTTTTATGAATAGTGCTACTTATTGTATTACGGGGCTTCTTTCGCCACTGTTACGGCCGAAATTGAAACCGCTGTCGCTATCGGAAACAAGCCCTTCCAGGGATGACCTTAGGCTATTCCTCATTGAGCGTGAGATTCATGAATTCGACAGGTTGACCCTTCCAAATATATCTGGGCAATCGGGGAAACTTTCAGCAGGGAGAGGAAACGACCAATCCACCAACAGATGAGGAACAACAAGAATACATTATTGTAACTTTCCCGGGTGTTATAAACCGACAATTATTATCGCAACTTAATGGCATAGCAATACCTTATAATAATTACGAAAGGGATTACTGATGACAAGTATTTGATCCATTGCAGGAAATCTGATTATTGTCAGGCCATCAGGAAAACTGGCAAATACTACAGAGGTTATATGGCATCCATAGACACCGTAGCCTCTGTAATTTATGTACACTATGGTTGTCTCCATAGCTTCCATAGAAGTCATTCCATTTTGTGCTAGCATAGCAGCTGCAGGTACTACAGATGTCTATGCAGTGAACTATAGAACCTAGAGTCTCAGTAGGCATGCCTAGTACCATATTATTGGTCATTAAATACGATTATTACTATGCATAATGATGCAATACTTTAGCCAAAAATCAAGATATATATTTTGTATTTAAATACATGAATTAGTTCTAGTAATTGGTAACTGCGGTGGTTAGCATACAAAGCATGGGAGGAGTAGAAAGGAAGGAGAATAGAGTAAAGGTTTTGGAGCTTAGTATCTATTGGTATAGCACATATCTGTTCATAGAAAGGAAGGTTGTTTAGAGCAGCTCCATAAACATTTGGAAGAGATAGACATACCCCAAAATCCATCGCCGTGTTGCCATGCTATCTCCCTCCATCGTCCTCAATCCCTCATCCTGGTGTCATAAGCCAGCTGAATCGTCATATGATTAGCTCGCAAATATGACTGTCGGCAGTTGTGAGGTACGTACCTAAGGGTGACAAGCTCTCCCGGGAATCTGCCTTCAATGCTGGCTCTTCCAAACCATGGTGAACCACTGAAGCCTAGACATGATGACCCCACAGTTGCCGTGGATGAATTAGTCTGAAGGTGACCAACCAAGAGATAAAACTGATGTAGACTCACCGATGACGAGGAGACTTAACTCCTTTCCTTGACTAACTAGCTCCTGTGGTAACTTTAATGTATTACATAGGCAGGATAGGAGAATAAGCACATGTACCTTGGTTCATGGTGGAGATGTCTCAAACTGGCAGCTGAGGGAGTGGGGAGAGGATGTCATGCTGGAACAAAGCAAGGTTGCGACGGGGGACCTGGTGCTCATAATTGTTCAAACCAGCAGAGTTAGTTTACAAATCAGCAGCAAGAGCTAGCAGAGATAGCAAGACAATATTTACGTAGACATTTGCTAGCTTGTGTAGTACTACAGAAAATTTAGATGCCATTGCCCGTTTTCCTGATGGAACCTGCCCTAACCATGCTTTGGAGGGACGTGCCGAACCCCATTATCCTGTTTGCCTGCTAAAAGCTTGGGAGGAGGATTTTTGGGTAAGTAATATTTCTTATAATTTATATAGCATATTAACGCATAATGCACATTAGGAGGAGGGGCCGGCGGGATTCTCTTAGAGTCTTCGACCATCTGACTGAGAGGCTTTTCATCCCCATGCTTGGCGTTTTAGGTCTCTCGAATGGATTAAGGACACTGAATCTAATGATTCAATAATTAGTCGCGATCATTTGATCGAAATTACTCGTGTTCGACCGCGGCTCGCTCTCCTTCCCTCGCTCCGCCGCCTCGCCGTAAACGCGGAGAATATGGATTATATAACCCTCTTTGTGCATCCCGCTCTGGAAGAGCTGGAAATGGAATTTATCCCTTCGTACTTATCCTCTTTAGCGGACATTAACAATCTTCTACCACTTATTCCTGCTATGGCGCCGGGTCTTCAAGTACTGGATATTAACTGTCTGTTCTCAGCACGTTGCCCAAGTTTGGACGGTTTACTATGTATGAGCATGGAGGTTCTGTCAACGACTTGTTTAAATTCTCCTTTGCTCTCCACAAGCATAGCTTCCCAGTTGTTTCTCACATTAATCTCGAAATGGATTTCCCGGTGGTAACAATCTTCCTTGCCGAATCTACATTTATCGAACGAACATCAACCATCACAATAACAACTATTAACCATGCTAAGCCCATAGGATCTACGACTTCATTCACCTGTGTGCCAGAAGAGCGCACTCATTAGCGAAGCTCGCACTGGATGGATTTTCTAACTCGCCAAATCCCTTCGACGCCGACGATACCATTGATATGCAGACATTGAACACCATCCTCTCTCGCCCGCACCTAACTAGTTTTATGTTTCATTACCCGACGCAAATGGAACTCTCGGAAGTCGTTTACTCTCGGATTCTCCTCATTATCCAAAGAGAATACCATCAGAGCTGCCTTTTTTCTCAGCACGCTGATAACATAAACTCCAGTTCGGAAACTCCAATCGAAATCACGACCTCCATAGCACACAACAGCCAATATGAGAGTTTTCTCACTGAGGAAGCGTGGAACTCAAGGACTGAACAGCTACCGGCTGGGTAAAGGTTAAAATGATGGTAACAGTGCAGGTTGCTGCCAGGGATAAAGAACGTAGGATTAATGAGGAGTTGCACAAGGAAATTGCACACTTAAGGCGACAATGTAAGGTATCCGTTTCATATTCTGATATATATATATATATATATACTTAGCTATTCTCAGCTTCTCTCATGTCAGCTGGATCATCATAATTCCACTTGTCTACCGAAAAAATTGAAACCTATTTCGACATCATAGCACTTTTTGCATTAGGTTCCTAATACATCTAAAAATGAATCTGAACATGCGGAAAACTCAGTTCCGTTCCTTCGGTAGTCATCTTTGGAGGAAAACTCATCATCACGCTAATATCATCTCGTGCAAACGATCAGTGTTGTAGAATTCCAGTAAAAAAACAAGATTTACTGCGTTTAAAGTGACAAAGAAATACAACGAGGTTTGATCATCATACCTGTAAGGAAGGACTTACTAACGCCCACACTCACAGACTCGCGTGACAGATCACAGTCACACTCAAGCGCTCGAATCCCAAATAGTATAAATAGCCTAAACTCCTGTACTGTACTTTAGTCTTGGCTTTCTTACTCTAAAAGATAGTTGGATTCCACCAGTTCCATACTCGCTCGAAAAAGCTTTATCCTCGCGGAAATATCCATTCGCTAAGTATTCTTATTTTGACTCATTACATTTTTTGAACTTGCTCACACACCAACTTCGCTCTTAAAGGCCTGATCAACCTTCGAGACCGACAAAACTTTCTTGTAAATTTTTTTTAACTTTCCTATAAATTTTTCTAAACCCAACAGTGCACTTTAAAATCTACATGTCAACTCGCTCAGGCAACTTGTACGGAAAAACCTGCTCCCGCCGATCCATGTCCATCGGTGCAACCCCTTCTCACCACACTGTCCCCACCTTAACCGAACTCTCTGAATTCCTTAGCAATGAACATGGCAACACTATTAGAGGCAAAGGAAGTTTTGGAGAAGTAATTCAAGGACAGCAGGGGAGAACTAGATGATGGTGAGTACCAATCCATGACCCACTCTGCATCACCGATCCTAGGCTTGGAAGTGATGATTACTCCTAGTATAACTAGTGGAGTTGAAAATAATATATCTCCCGTTGCGAACGGTATGAGAAGTAAAAGCTCCGAAATTCCCGTTGAAGATGGTTTGATTAAAATGAGCACATGTTAAGCCCGGTGCTTAAGTGTCACAACACGTGACTTCGTTTAACCTCCACGAAGCTTCGGAGATGGTCACATATCTTCGGAGAGCTTCGTTCAACTTTCACATCTCACTTTGTTCAACTTTGCATTTGCCTTCCTTGTCTTCATGTTCACACAACAAACCCTTGACCCACATCCCGACTTCTTTCTTGATCCCGAGGGCAATGCCTTTGCCCACCTAATTCGTTCAATCACACTATTTGCTCCACAACTCTATAAGACTATTATTAGTCTACCTCGGACTTGGCACAATTGGTCCTTGATACTTCTTCTACTTTGACAGATGACATTTCATCATGTTCATTTCCAATTCGTTTGTATTGTTTCCATCTGCTTATCTTTTCTTATGGCATATTTCCGTTCGCTTATTGTTCTCATGACATATCCTCCATTCACTTATATTCCTTATTGCATATTTGTCCATCATACCTTTTCGATCATTCATATTATTCATTTAAAGATTCCCTGAACCTTCACTATTTGGCGATACACATATACCCATTGTTCTATCACATTATGTTGTGCTCTGTTCCATATTTGATTTATTTGTTTGTAATACTTCCTTCCGCTTTCGCCCATGAACTTATAGTATATAAGTACATGTATCTTAGCTAGTTTTCTCTAGTCAAAAATTAGACCTAGTGTATATCATTCCTATACTCGAGCCTAGTGCTTATTCTCCTCTATACACTTCAGACCACTATTAGCCTTCGAACCAAGTACAACCTTATCATTTCTGAAATTCACCTTGAACCTTTGATCTTACTCCGAAGTCCTACCTTCATTCGGGACTTCATTTGGACTTCGTTTGGAACTTTGGTATTCGACTCTGCTCTTATATTGTTGGTTCTAATCTGTTCCAAATTAAGGACATGTACATTTTGAGAAGGCGCAACCCACACATGTTGAAGCCAAGTCCTTTGGTTCTAACCCTTCATTCTTTAGTGTGACTTTCTTCGTAACTTCAGTCACACTTCAGAACCCTTCATTAGGATCAGCCTGTAACAGCACACATATACCTCCTCCCACTCCTGCAGTTGAAGTTGAGAAGAATAGTCCTGTATTTGACAGTAGAAAACACCCCTATAATCCATCACACAGATGGGAAAAGGAACCAGAATGGTTGACAAGGTCTTACGCCGAAATCATGAGCATACAGCAGGATAATTATAGCACAAGGAATAATGATAAAATTCCAGCACAGAATAATAATCTAAATACAGGTGATAGCTCCAACGAGATTAGAGAGGATAGAGAACACCCAGATATCCCTCAGAGGCAAAGAAAACAATATATAGACCAAGATGGATATGTGCTCATAAGGAAAAGAGGGTGACACGGAATGACCAGGATTAGAACCATGGCAAAAACTTCCGGCAGTCAATTCTTCAACAATGCTTTTGAATCATCAGATAATGATTCCATGAATAGTAATGATGAGGAAGAAATGGAAATATGGACCTCAATCCCATCGGCCTCCGTATGAGGGAGTATAATGAGACTTGGGAATAAGACTTGTTGGACTTGCGCCTGCCAAATTTGGTAGGAGGGACTTGCCGGACTTTGCTGATTGGACTTGTGGGTGAAATGGACTTGCATCTGCCAGTTCGTTTATACTAGATTGTGTCAATGTATACCAGGTTTTCTAACAACATCTAAGCTAAGATAATGATGAAGATAACTTTAGCAAGTTCCTCTCTAATTGGTGTCTATTACTCAAATTAAACATTAAAGAGGTATGAAGCCTTGGGGTTTCCGTCGATTGCGTTGGCTTAGACCGTGATGAGAATAAGCGGAAGAAAGGTCAATGTCCTCGATAAGAGAGGACGGCAACTTACAAGAATGCGAGGTGCTTCTTTCGGAGTCATGCGGGTGAAGAAAATAATTTCTTCGGGGCGCGCTTAGCGTCCCCACTATTAGTTGAACAAAATTCTTGGCATGGTTTTAATTTACCTTTCGCTACGTGATGAGTCACGTGACATATCACACCATTTTCACGTGATGTCTCAAGGTCGCGAATCGTCGTATTCGACTCCTTAGATCCCTCTCTCTCGCTAACGCTCGATCAGAGTCGGGGGCATTGCACTGAGACACGGCGCCAAGATTGCTGACGTGCGTAAAGTGTGACGGTGACACTTGAGCGCCTCTCAGTGTCGTCAACTCGTAATGACGGCTTTCATTTTGATGGCAGCTTATGGGGGTCCAGCCGTATCGTCAAGAGGTTCCACAAATTCCTCGCCGATACGGTGACTAGCCGTATGCGGGTGCCGTAATTACCGCAGGCATCTTCCCTTACTGGCGGCATCTCGTTTCTATATCCGTCACAGAGTATAAGTTACAGTCATTCGTAATCAACACGGATGCGTAGTGGGTAAAATTCACGGAATATAACGGAAATTTTCAGCCTAAAAGTCGTCGTCAGAACTGTACGAGGCAATATACAAATGGACCCACCTTATCAGCGAGTTCCCGTGTATCAACCTTTTCATTAGGATCAACACGTCCATAAACACGATCACGTCTTTTATTCTCGTGACGGAAGTGGATCTAAAAATAGGAATCAATACGTGGTAGACTTTCAATCCATAAATGCGCACCGATAAGGCAGCTGCGCAAAGAGATGCCAGGAATTGGACGGCACAGGAGACGCCAAATCCTTTACTGTAAAGCCGGGAAGCCTCGTAAGCGTATATGCTACTGTAAGAAAAGGGAAATGTACATATATCTGGGTCCTTCTGTTGAAGGGAATATATGGGAACCCAGAACACTTCCACATTGACCAATGGCCATAAACATTGGGAGGCCTGCCGATTTCTTGGTCTCGGAACCGAGGTTGTGGGCGAACCAGGCTATAGTAACACCGACTAGTCACCCAGTGTTCAGTGTCGATCTCAAGGGACACAACTGTCTAAGAAACTCACTATGGGTGTAGGTTCCAGAAGTGATAAAAAATACACCGAGATAGCGTATACCGACTTTATCCGGCACAGTCAAGAGAAGGCTAAGAACGGTATGAGTGTCGAACACGTATAGATTCTGAGATTTAGAGAAAGGCGTACATATACCCGATTCCCGCGACGGCACTACTAATAGCACAAGCAATTCCTCTAGATTGTAGCCGATCCGACATCCATGCCGTGATGGTAAGCACTATCGCCGCGCACGCATAAGGAGGGACAGTAAGCAATTGAGCGTTTGCCTTAGCTGGAAATGGGGTCAAAGACATGTCTAGGACAGCGCTTGTGGAACTCGCGACTTACTAAAACCGAAAGTCTAAAAGGGGATAAGAAGTATTTGTGAATTCTGGAAAACGCGAAAAGCTCGAGGAGTCCCGACTCACCTGAATAATGGTTGGAAGAAAAGCGGAGATCGAGACGAGAGCAACATTCAAACCGAAGTATATGACACCACCAATATAGACCTTCCAGTCAGTCAATGCGAGCTTGATATGCTCTACAACGACGTCAAAAAAATCTGAGAAGATAGAGATATCAGTTTACCTTTCTTGATGACATAGCCAATATCAGCCGTAGTGCCTCTGTTTGCACGCTTGATAGCTAGGTCACGCTCTGGACCGTCCTTGAAGAACCTGGTTGATTCAGGTCGAGCAGGGAGCAGGAATATCGTAACGATCCCGAGAACAAAGGCAGGGAGACCTGATAATGAGTGAGATTATAGCCAGGATAGGCCAGTAGTAGGACAGACGGAAATTCACCTTCTACAATAAAGAGAAGCCTCCAATTGTGATCATGAAGAGGTCCTGGTAGATCCGCTTGCTGGATACCGAAGGCAATGAGGCCTCCAAATGCTCCAGCCACTGCCGCAAAACCAAACCAATGAGCCAGTCTGAGGCCTAGCTCAGCCTTCGTATAAAACAGTGCTAAACGCAGAGTCTCAGCCCTAAAACTCATTATTGAGGTACGAGTATCACTCACAAAAATAGATCGGAATTGAAGGTGAAAATCCTGCTTCGAACACTCCAAGACCAATGCGGCAAATCATTATCCCTGCGAAACTAAACCCGGTCGACATAAGAATGGAGCAGATCGACCAGCCTAATAAGGTAGATAATTTTCGATGAAAACCGAATAGGCAAATTCGTACCTATAGCAACGCAGCCCATCCATATACGAGGATTGAAGAGTTTCATAATAATCGTCGCGGGAACTTGACATAGAATGTAGCTGAAGAAGAAAGCAGAATTGACCCAATCGAACAGTTTTCCCGTAGGGTCGCCGCCCAAGATGTCCTGCGGAAGCCCCTGCAAGCGCGCATTGCCTGCGAATAAATCAGTGTCAGACTAGTAAAGCAGGAAGGTGAATAATATGCAAACTGACCAAGATTTGTTCGATCTAGATACGCAAATAGATAGAGAAGGCACATGATAGGAAGGATGCGTCTATCCAACTTCTTCACAAGCCGTCGTTCGTCTGGAGAAACATATTCGCTGGCCGAGGCAAAAAATGGGTTAATCTTCCCGAAATTTAGGAGTCAGTAGGAGAAATGAAAGTGTATACAGTGCGCACACCTTTTGCCAGTTGCTTACCTCCCGTGAACCTTCGTCACTTGAGGCTTCTTCAACCTTCTCCGTGTATACCTTTTCGTCTTTGAATATAGAGGTCATAGTGAGAATGCGGGTATCGGGGAACCCCAGATTGTATGGGCAACTGAAGCTTTTATAGCCATTTTGATGCGGGCGTCGGGTTATCTGGTTATACTTTGTATTGCCCATGAAGAAGTGTGGGTGTGATAATGCCGTTGAAGTAGTGTGGGGTGTGATATTGCCATTGAGACAGAATCCAAGTCATGCAAAGTTAGCTTCCTGTCCCTGATAGAATCGACACCCGTGACTCGCGCATGACCATCCTATACTGCATATCTAGCTGCCGAGGTCAGCGATCTTTCCTTTAAACTCTGTGACTGATTTGAAATCTCACCTCAGTTCCAGTGTTTCGGCTGAAGGAAACGTTTATACCTCTTCAATCGTGATAAGGATTAAACAAAATAAACACGTACCGTGGGTTGTATCGTTGGATCTGGATCATTCCAACCGGTATTCGGGTTCTATCCATTTATAGGAATCGGAAAGAAAGAAAGAAAGAAACGAAGCCCTGTTCTAATATAGATATTCAATTTTGCCTTCTGCAATTACTATGTACTCACACTTCTTAAAAGCTCCCCGACGTCCTTAATTAAAGACGTTGTGCCACATAGAGTAAAGCTTTTGCATTCTTGCGCTCTCAATTGCCTAGTTATTGATACGCTGTCTTGAGCATGGATGTTCTTCGCCTCATTGACATTAGTGGGCTATCGTGCATGGAGACCTACCTCTTTGTGGTGTTGGTGCACATCAGGGAACAAGCCATCGTGGGTCGCTTGGGGTAGAGAGGAAAGAGGAGGAAAGTAAAGGTGGGATCTGCGCTATTCGGGATTTGGGACAATCGGCTTTACGCCAAAGACTAGCGCCCGGACACCCACCACGACAACTACCTGAACATGTCGACGTTCTAATTTGTGAGGGTACGTTGCTATCAGAATTTAATTTACCGATTGATAGAAGAGCCTCTGACGCTTTTTTAATAAAACTCAAGGCCGGCCAGGGACTCTCGATTACGATACATACAAAAGGATGAGCAAGAAGCACAAGTAGACAAATAGCAATGCAACAAAAAATTGTCTATGTAAAGGAGTTCGCTTTGGAGAGAAATCAAACAATAAGATACGAAGGAAATAATTACGGGGTTTGCTTAATATACTGGGAAAGAAAGATGCAAAATACAGAGCGTCCTTCAAGTTGTGAATCACCTATAGAATGTCGTTTGCATCCTAGAAGCTCTTGGAACACATGTCAAAGGACAATGAGGATGCCCTTCATTACCACCAGGGTGTTGAGAGTCAGTGAATAGAAAGAATCTATAGCAACGGGGAAGAAACTTACAATGGCTGTAATGTTCCAATGCTAAACCTGCTGGCAATGGCACCTTCAACAAAGAGTAAGCAACACCTACGGATCCGAACACCACAATCCAGCTTATAGCGCTAGGAAGTAGCTCAGTTGGGATAATCCTATGGGCATACCCAATAATCTGAGGGCCTTCTTTAGTACAAGGAATGTGTATTATTTCTCCACACACCATCGGAAACATGGGTCCCATAACAAACCCAATCAAGGTGATGCTGACGGCGTTGCTGACGATAGTCGGGATGAACCAAATCATGAACTCAAATCTATATAATCCACATTAGTGCACGGAAACTTCCAGAAACATAGGAGAGTACCCTACCCTAGTGCAAGAACAGAGTCAAAGAATATTGCTTTCCGAGTCCCAAGCTGTGACAAGAATTAGCGAAAGCGGAACAATTATTGCAATATATACTACCTTTATGTTTGCCCAAAGCAAGGCAAACCGTCCAATCATTAAGCCTACAAATTTATAAGCAAGCTTGATTAATCGAGGATCCACATCAAAGAATCAGCGGCTTCACCTCCGACGAAATTGGAAGAAAGGTAACCAGATTTCGCTGACCCGTGTCTCTCCTCAATGATAAAAGTAACAGCTCATGCTAAAGCGTAGATGCGCGTCATCAGTGTCCCTGAACACGAATAACTGGTTGTAAAATCTTACCACATAGCGTAAATTCAACACCACGGTAGATGAGGATGAAGAAGGTCATGGTATGGACAGCGCGCAAAGAAAGGACTTCTTTCCATTTCACCGCCACCTTTTCGGGAATCTTGTTGTCGTTTTCGACTCTTCAAAGGAGTTCTATGTCTGTTGAAACGAGAGTGAGGCATGAATCATCAAAGACTTACTGGTATCGTACCATTAGAGTGCTTAAGACGGTAAGCGGACGCCAAAACAAGGGCATTGATTTCCGCCAAACACAACACCACGAGCCAATGGAATGACCATTGTGAGATATTTGCGAATTGCGTTGCAATCAGGGGAGAAACAAGAGCCCATATGCCTATGTTACCATGACGTGTGTCAAATGCAGTGTCATTAAAATCAAGGAAGAGACATAAGCATACCGTAAATCCTGTGCAACAAGCCGAGCTTCGTGGCACATCCGAAAGAGGCTATTGCCTGGATATTTTAGAATGCAATACCTAGTCTCATTGCGGTCTGTCCGACGAGAATGACTGGGAAAGGAGGAGCGGGAACAAGGAGAGTGCGGCCAAATATTTGAAGGGTGGCACCTATATACAAAATAAGAAGGTTGCTAAGACTAGGCCCTTGCAGAGTTGTTTGCTTACACGCTAAGACCATTTAAATTCGGCAGGTTTAATGGTAGTGGTATGAGATTATATACACCTGGGGAATTATATAACTCAGACAAATTATGTTTGCTCAGGCTAATTTTTGGATATGTTGTAGCACTCACTAAGGGGAGTATGGAATCATCTTATAGAAAACTGGTGAAACAGTTCCTGAGATATAGTTGGTACAAGGTGGGGGAGGGGATGCGGTAGGGTACTCAGTGAAAACACGCTATTGTCTGTTCACACAGGTTAACTACTGATGTTGAGATGAAAGTAGAATCTCCTGCTACTTGAGAAGAAATCCGCCCAAAGTTCCTGGGATAATGGGGATTACAAGGCAGGGTCGGGACAAGGTAAGGTACCAAGTGGAAAGCTGGTACTGTTAGCTGCCATTACTCACATGCTGATTTTCAAATGAACATAGGCCTCGCTGTTACTTGAGAAGAAAGTGGCATAACACTTGCTAAGGTATTGGAGTTACAAGGTGGTAGGGGAAAGAAGTGAGGTACTAAGTGGAGACACAGTATTCTGTCTGTATTAATAGGAGAATGGGGTACCTGATCTAGGGCCCCTTATTATGGGACATCTACTGAACTACTTTGGATGATGTTTATATGGATAGTTAGATTTTAAAAAGGGAACTAGGATCCACTATATTTTGAGATGTAGGTTGCCACAGTTGGCACTGGAGAAGGAAAATACTGGTAAAAGAAAGGTCCCATCGCCACAGGCCATGGGAACATGGGTGTGGGATAAAACTTATATAAGACTGTAGCTAGGGTGTGAAAGTACAGGATCAATATTGGGAGTTGGTGGAGATGGGATATGAAGTGGAGGAACTTTTTTTGTGTATTAAGGATATAGGTCTGGTGGGTGGAGAGGGTCATGGGAATGTGAATAAAAACAGTACAACATGGAAGGCAAAGAGGTCATATACTGATAAGTTCACCTTCATGGCTAACCTCGACCCTCGAAGTTTCACCCTCACACATATATCCCCCTTTATTCTCATCTTCCTCCCTCTATTCCTTTTTGAATTACCCCTTTAGTCTCAACTTCCCCTTGAACCTTGATATGCTTCTCCTCTCACTTCTACGTTCGTACTTCCTACTCTTTCTTCCTTAGCGTATCATTTCTTCATCCCTCATCCTACTCCATCCTATTCATCAGTCACATTTTATTGTTTATCCCTTTCGCTCCGCTATATTTTGATACTTCACCTTGACTATATTGTTTTACTCCACTCTCATCTTTTCCAGTACAGGCTGCCGGGACCAGCCCCCTAAACGCTACATACATTCCGGGTTTCGGACCCGCCCATTAGGGCCAGCCTCTCCGTGAGGTTGCTCGAAGGATATTCCTCTTTCCCCCCTTTCTAGAGGCGCTGACGATGTCTTGTCTCCTACGCCTGTAAGGGGATTCCACCTCAGTCAATGCGCAGCGTCACCTCGTTTACAACAGCCCAACATTTGCACTAACCTCACTCTCAGCACCCATCACCTCCATTTGTGGTAGAGGTTGCCATAACCTCATTCAGAATTCCCAGCAGCTCAGTAACCTTCCCCTCCCGTCCCCCTCAGTCAGCCATAACCTCTCCACTAGTAACCTTCAATACATCGTCACCCGTAACCTTACTCTAGATGTCTATAATTACAATGACCTGATTTAGCTCTGGTAATTATACTAATCAGTTCATCACGCTGATTGCTCAGCTCAGATACCCTCTGTTCCCCCGCGTAACCTAGTCACCTGACAACCAAGCACCTTATTCCCGGCCGACAGCAGATTAGTGACCTTACGCGGCATCCGCAGCTACCTGATTTCCATCCACCATGACTAATCATGGTATTCCAAACGAGCATCGTGATTCATCCGAATAGCCTCACCATGTGTCTAACCTTTGATTACCTCATGAATACTTGAACAACTTAAGTCAGCATCCAGATGGGCTTTGCATCCGAATTATCCTGGATTCCTACCTCCATATCCCGTAACCCCTTATGAGTAACTCAATATTAATGATATCAGTTATTAGCTAAATTACTAGCTCCTCCCTGTACAATCACTAACTTAACATACGGCATATACTACTGTACATTCTGGCACCATGCACGTCGCTCAAATCACCTTACGTGGTGCTTGAGGAGTTCTCACATAACCGACTGTTAAGGATGACCTGACCCCAGTCACACGAGCGCAAACACCCCCTTGTTGCATTACCTTACGTGCCATTTATCGGTCATGTCACATGAGCTACTACTCGCACCTATTCATAATAATTGTATAAGGGTACCCAAGAAAAGCCGAATCACCTTACCCAGTGTCCCTCTCCCGAATAACCCTTCCCCGGCTGATTCTATCGATTATATCTACACCTGTATCACCTTACCATCCCTGGAGTTGTATCTTTTTCCATCCAGTCACCTTATCTATCTGTGTCCAAATCACCTTTTCGTGTCGTCCCCACTGCCCAAATAACCTTACCCATATTACACACACCCCAAACAGGTTTCACGCTACCTTCCTATTCCTGACAAGCACCTAATTCCTTCCACCAGCGACCTCACTCTCACCAACTATCCCCTTCGAATAACCTTCTGCATGCGGTTAGGACTAGATCGTGCCTTAACATTGGAATACACACCTCGCATCGGACTATCGTTACAGAGGCAACATAAATCCTATTGGATTCTTCTACCCAACATCTATAGGTTCTTCATCGGCACTGATGACCTCTATAGCCATTAAACCTGGCATCGAGTCAAGGATCCTGATTATCTCCCATCCCCATCCCTTCATGTTGTCCTGTGCTAATGGACTAACTACCCCATCCTTGATGAAACTGACCATATCTCCCAACGTAAATGCCCCGCAATCATAACTATTCCGTTGCCCCTGAGGTCGCTGCAACAAAAATCATCACTGTTTTCTGTAAATAACAACACTACGTACCTCCTCGCTAATCCAACTCCATGAATCCCTGTTAAAGCCTGTCCAGAATAAGCTCAGCACATTCCAAACCTCGTCTTTGACACACTCTTCGTCTTCTTCGGCGCCCAAACATCTAGGCATGCTGTCCAGGTACCAAACAACATTAGTTTCCCAATCTATAATGACTAGGGTCCAATGTGCAGGAACGTGTGCCGGAATAACCCAGTATTATTTGGGTGGTAACAACTTTAACTGAGATGCAACATGTCAGTAAACCAGTGTAAACTCACTACTCTAGGTTATTTAATGGACCTTGTCTAATTTCCTGCATATCCACGTCTCTGAGTATGTATGATCCCCTGGGTGATCCAGTATCTGTCGCATATAAAATAAGAGCAGAGACAATGTATGATGTGCCTGCACTATGTCTCCAATGGCTCTTGTAAAATATTCAGCCACCACTGTCAGCAATCTCCCTTCAAACCATCCATGGTGCTGTCGTATAACATCAATATCCTCAGTGTAGCATGTCCACTGCGCACATGCCTTCCCAAGACTGTCCCGGGCTGGGAGAGAGTACATCTTCTACACTCTGCAGGCCAACCTCACCCCCCCAGCCAAAGCCTAACAAAGCTACTTATTTACCAGTAAAAGACAAATAAACACCAACTTACCTTTACTACTGTTTGACATGTAATCATTCCGAACCTCCTCCATGGTGTCATCATCACCTGATGCAATTGATTCATCGTCATCTTCCAATAACCCCTCTTCCTCCTGATCTGAACCCAACAGCTGCGCCTCCATGTGTTCACACAAATCTCCTAATTCTTCTTCCTCTATAGCAGGATCAGGTTCATCATCCAAACTTTCGGAAGACAACATGGATACAGCATCAAATGGACGATTTGATATGCAGACCTTCGAGGGGGCTACCCCTGACAGAAAGTCCTTTGCCGTCATCCAGATAAATGGTCTTGCACCTTCCTCATCTAGATGTGCCCACCAGTGTTCACTGAGACTCCATAGATCTTTAAGCAGTCCCTCTATTTGGTACAATAGTGATGGATCATCTAAATAGGTGAATCATTAACATCATCATTAAGACCACCATAAAAATATACCTTGAGTTTCCAAAATTGCTGTTTGGACATGCATAACCTCCTTCCTCAGCCACCACATAGCATTCTCTTCTTCAACCATTATCCACTCCAACTCCTCTTCTGCCCGTGAACAACTTAGAAGTGCAATAATATCATTACAGATATCTTGATTTGCTAACCAGCCACATGGTGGTGTATCATTGTCATCTCCAAGTCTGTCTACATTCCAGATGTCATCATCAATATCTAATCTGAACAGTTTCTGAGTCTTAAGCAGTGGTGGAATGTGAGCCTTAGGTGGTGCCTTCTTTCTTCTCTTCAAGTTGCACATGAGTTCAGCAAGTCGATTGAACTTGCTTACAAGGCTATTGATAGACTTGTTTCCCTGTTTCAGTAGTGCTTTTGTCTGAGCGTGATCTTTTTCCTCTGTATTAGAACTTTCATCAGCTGATATTTTGTGTGGTAAGTCAACATGGAACTTACGCATAACATGGTGATGGTAAGCCTTCTCTAACTGACCTCTTTCAAAGCATTGGGCAATGACCTTTGGACGGATACGGTTCTTGAGGGCTCTGGCATTCATCTGATATCGCAGAAACTCATTCCCCTTCAAAGACCTTAAGTGGACTTTGGCCTCAGCACCAGAAAGACCCAAGGCCTTCTCAGCAGCATGCAGCACTTTTGTTGTAGATTTCAGCACTTGCTGTGCTGAAGACAAGTCCTTGTCAATCCACATCAGAGTCTCCAGATTGTCCTTCAGTGTGTGCCACCTGGTCTCCTGCAACCTACGCATGCGAAGATGCAGATCTTCTCGTTCTTCTTGTAGGCTCAGGATGTGTTCCAAGGCCTTATCAGACTTGTTTTTGTCTTGGCCTGTAATAAAATCAGTTTAGAAGTGTAATAAGTAGCTGTAAGGGCAACCCTATCCTCAGATGGACATCACACCTGATCTGATAGAGGAAATCCAAGGTATATAAGCAATCCATAATCTAAATACAAAGGACACACACCTGATAGAGGAAATCCAAAGATAAAAGTCTAAGGAAACCCCCATCAGGTGGCCACATCTGTTACGTCCTGATACGGAATACACCTGGTAAGCCGCACGGAAGTAAGTTAACGTTTCCGGTCGGAAACGCCAACGACTTGTACTGAAGGGACTTGGCTTCAACTTGTGTGTTGCGCCCTGCACGGTCGTAGGTTATCC
>KN837124.1:221052-250679 GCA_000827215.1 Sphaerobolus stellatus SS14 | reverse complement strand
CCCGTGAAAGTGATCACTAATGGACGGAAATATACCTCCAGAGGTCCATTTTCGAATGGCCTGGGTAATTTTGTCCAAAATGATCATTTTCGTGGGAAAATAATGGCCGCCGAACAGCCATTTCATTTCCGATCATTTACAAAATCACACCATTTCCGTTTTGGCAGTGATCATTTATGATCACTCGGTTGCCGAACGGGCTCTTATTTATGGCAAGGCCCCGCAAATATTCATCACAGGAAGCTCACTTGGCCAGGCTAAAAACGAAAAGAGAGTATTACAAGAGGAATGTCCAACTATTACTTCCATTGCATGCAGGATAACTTACATTTATGACAGAAATGAGAAGAGGGAACATCAGAAGGCATTGGGAAGATATCACAAGGGGAAATCTATGGGGAAAAAGTGAACACCTCCTTCTGAGATCTTACATCGTCTACCCATCAACAGTCAAGGATCCCTTGTTGTCCATGTTGAACAGCCAGCCATCCACATCACTGGGAAGACTAACCTCAAGAGGGCTATCAACAATATCTGGAAGTGATTCCTACCCAGTGGGAAACCTGAAGACATTGGCCAAGCACTGCAAACATGCTTTTCACAACTGCTTAACGATAGTGCCTCACAGGATTGGACTGTGCTGAGGCCAAAACATGTCAATGAAATTCCCAGCTTAGAAGAGGCCACCGCTCAAGTCACTAAACTAAGGCAGGAGGCCTGGTGAAGAGACCCTGCTGGAACTGGTATGCTCATCAGCTATTGTGGGAATGCTGAAAAGGACTTGAAAGCAATGGTTGCATTGGTGTATGAATCCCGCATTTGGTTGGGTGATGGGGGAAGTGCCAAGCTTCTTCAATTATATGACTGTCGTCAGCTAACATGGCAATTGAGATTATGAACTAAGACAAGGATGTATAATACTAGCAATGACTAATAAACAACTACTCAGGTGTTGATGGGCCAGCAGAGTGATATTACCAACAGTATTCCATAAATATTGCCTCTAAGGCTAGCGCAGCATCTCCCTTAGCACCCAGACCTAATATCTCACTCTGCAGTTCCGCAGCAAGCAAAGAGTTCCCTCAGAACTAATGAAGGAGAATGTCCACAGCCAGGTAAGTTGAGTGATGACACTCTACATGATCTAGTAACTAAACAAGGTCTTCAGGTATATCAGCAGGAATATTTGGCTGAGGTCCTGCCATTTCAATGTAGTCAGACCATAGCCACTCAACTTCTGGAGGAGGGACTGACATATTGAAGGGATGGGGGCATACAATACAACAATCCTCATAATGGCACTGGAACCAGTCTAGGAAAATGTACTTCTGGAAAAGAGTCTTGTTGAAACTGTGGTTATCTCTGAAGAAAGTATCCACCTCAAGGAGCTGATCTTGTCAGCCCTACAAATGCCACCTACCAACTTTGCCTTCCAGTCCTGCCAACCACACCTCCCAGTTCTGCCTCTCACTGCTACCTGACAATATCCTGCCAATCCAACCTGCCAATCCTACCTGCCAGTCCTGCCAATCCCCCCTACCAGCCCTAGCTGTCAACCTTACCAACACCACCTACCATCTGAATCCTACCTGCCAATCCTACTTCTTCAGCTTACATTCCAGTCCTGCCTCCCAATCCAGCCCCCAATCCTATCTCCCAGTCCTGCCCACCAACCCTACCTGCAATCCCACCTATCCTAGGCCCTAGGGTTGACCCTAGGATTCAAGGAACAAAGTTCCCTTAATCCTAGCAACTCACACTCATATTGAAGCTCTTCTCCTTGCAGATAACCTCAAGACACTTTCAATGATGCTGTTAAACACATCAAGGGTGATAACCAACAAGCTCAAAGACAGGATAGACATTCAGCAAAGTGCAGGAATAGAAGAAAGCCACCATAAAAAATCCCAAAGAACCAGGGGAACAATCCCAATCAAACTCAAGAAATACAACCAGAAAACTTGGAGAAGGACAGTGAAATGATAACAGTAGGACTACGTAACATCTACAGGGACACCAATAATGAACACGTGGAAAAAATGAAATCAAATGTGAGATCTAGAGAAAGAAAAGCAGAGGAAAATCAAAAGACACTCTATATGTTGCATCTGCCAGAATGTAAATAAAATGTGGAGGGATACACAGAGACATGGCATGTGTAGAAAATATTTGTATTTTCTTTTCAAGGTGAACATAGAAATATATATACACAGAAGCTTTGTACAAACATCATGGATGCATCCCTGGCCAAAATGCCAACTCCGAGCCATCCAGTTTGTTGTCATCATCAAAATCATACTGCCATTGAGGAAGCTCCGCATCGAACTCTTCAAAACCCTTAATATTTTGAGAGCTTCCTGGACCTTTGAAGCTTGTGTGAGTATTAATTATGGGCGTTCTGTTCCCAAGAGGCGGAAGTGTGGCTGATCCGGGGGGCGCACACCCATTGGCCCACGGAGTGGGTGGTTCCCGTAGAACCACTATAGACTTGCTGGGACCTGTAAGCAGCTTCACGAAGGCCTATGAATAAACTATCAAAAAATGTTGGGTAAGGTATAACCGAGGAAAAGAAAAGTTATACTTGCTTTGATACTATTATAGACGTTATTCTGCAGCAAATAATAAGTAAAATGTAGCTGCAATGCTGTATGGAGGAGAGATTACATACGCTGCTGCCAATTGGATATTCATATTTCCCATGAAAGCCTACATCAGGGAATAATTTGGAATTCTCAACAACAAAGATATTATGAAAGATAAATTGCCTACTCCGATCCATGGAAACTTGTAGCTCGACACCAGAGAAAAATCTTTCATGGCCAAAACCGCCAGGATCGCATTTGATAAATTAACCAGCAAAAGGGTTCTAGTATGTCATATTTTGAAATAGAATGGAGACCATATTATTGAAACTTACATGAAATAAATATTACCCCCTTGGACAACAACCTGGAGTAAAGTGCTCCTAACTCCTCTAGCTCGCTCTTGAAGGCCTTTCCTAAGCGTGAGGATAAAAATAACGAAGTCGAAGGCAACTGTGGTAGCAAATAGAGGCAGTACGCCTTCATTGAAATGGCAGGATAGTTAGAAGGAGCTGGCAGGAGAACGTGGACACTCACCTCGAGGATTATTGTCAGTAAGTTCATCCACAGTAGGGCACGTCTCTCGAAGGAGAATCAAACCCACTCCATGTTCTGGACTATCATCGAATAGAGCCCACTGCATTCCAATTACATGTGTTTTCTATCAGAAAGCCTTAAAAACTGACTTACAATGGTAGTCATTATCTGACACAGATAGATCACTAACAAGAACCATATGACCCGTCTATCTAAAAGCGATTGAGTAGAAGTGAATTCAAGAAAACCAGGACACTAATGCATATGCACGTACCTTTCTCATAAATTGCCTTTACACGTAGCACTGCGTAGTGGGAGGTGATGTTAGAAATATACATAATAATCTCCAGTTCAAAGAGCTTACTCAGTATCACTAGGGAGGGGTCCAGATAGTCAGTTCATTATCCAACGACGTCTATTGTAACCTTTACCTCCAGAAACCACAGTAATCACTGGTCCCAAGGATAGACGAAAGAATAGAATTCGACAATCAAGAGAAGACAATAAAACATCATAACCGTGTCCTACAGTGGTTGAGCAGCCAGAAAGCCAGAGCCGTAATTATCCAACTTACCAGAATCTTCAGGCATTCGGATGAAATATCTGAGATTAAATCCTGCTATCAAGACAATGATGGGAAAATAGCGCAGTACGAGAAACATGTAAAAGGGTAGGTTCTTAGCCTGTTTCCAGACATATACCCTCTCTTTCTGCAAAGAATGTCAACTTGTAATCAAAAAGAGAAAAAACAGGTTGGATGACCTCGAATGTGAAGAGAAAGTTGCATATCAGGAGCGTAAAAGCGATGTAAATATAGTATTGGTAGAGCTGCCTATTAGGTATAGAAGGATTTCAATATGTCTTGAGTAACAGGTATCAATTTTCACAAGGTTAAGTAGCACATACAAGTGAAGGAGGGTCTTCAACCCGAGCAGCGTGTTGTCAGGGCCAAACGGACCTTGTGGTGCATTCAACCACTGCATTTTTTGAGGATGTCTCTGGTATTAAATACCAACCCGTGCACAGCAAGGGGAGGAAGGAAAGAAGAGATGCTCACGAACTTTTACGTTGAACCAGTAGTTGTACTATAAGTAAGACAATATTTCTGTTAGGTTTGTTGAATCCAGGGAAGATTGCTAATTTTAGATATTAAAGACCACTCATATCATATTTAGAAGAACTTCAATTATGTCCCGATTAATGCTATTAATACTTATCCAATCGGCAGCCAGAATAGTCAGCCACGTTGCCGTCGAGGGAACAGAGAAGCATGATCTTGATGCCGTTGACCACGTGTGCAGCCAATGGTCGTCTGGGCTCCACCTACTCGGAAGAAACGGAATCGTATACCAGCATTAATCACCAGGAAACTCTCAACAAAGCTGATTGCATTTCTGATAAAGCGGGACATCACGACGCAGTTTGCACGAAGCATTGCGCTGATGCAGATATGAGTTATTAGTCTTTGCGCCCATTGCGCTGATGTAGATATGAGTTATTAGTCTTTGCGCCTTCTTCCGAGTTACCAGCTTAGTCAAGTCTCGGTTGTGTGGCGAGAGTAGCAACAAGGATGAGTGATGATCTTATGACCTTTTCCTGGTGAAGGTTGGATTCTCTGAGCCGCAAAGGTTGTTCCTCTAGAGCAAGTTTACGCTGGTGAGTCTGGGGATGTCAGTCCTGGCTGTTGCACCGTCCGACACCCGAAATTTTAAGGTACACAGTTAGTGAATGGTAAACACAATCAAATGTTAAAACCAAACTCTTACGCCAGAGGTTTGAGCTCAGTTGGAAACTTTTTGAACAGAAATAGAATTGAAATTCCTGATGGCCGTCTCTTCCAGAGGGTGTTTGGAGGAATGGATTTACACGAGTGTTATGATCAACCAGAAGCTAACCCGAGCCCTTGCCAAGGAACCGATGGTAATACGGAGGTCTTTTTATGTCGGCCGCTCCCAGAATCTCTAAAGATATCAGCTCTCGTCCGATCCGTACCTTTCGCAGTATCGCTTTTCTCTGGCGAACCTCGTAGAGATTGTTCCTCTAGAGCAAGTAGTTTACGTTGGTGTCAACATTCATTTTCTGGAAGCTTTTCGCATATGAATGGACCGACCGACGGCAGACAGCATTGCATAGTTTCGTATATTACTAGAGTACTGATCGTGAGTGAGGTTTACATACATGGGGTGATACACTGACCGATAGAAGAACTATGTGGCGATGGTATGCTCGTGGTCCATGTGCTTTGATAGATATGAGCGTACAAGAGAGTCCGGAGGAATTGTACAGCAATACGATATCCTCCTAAAAGATTAATATACACACTATGATGAATACAGCAGCCGGGTGAGATGATATCGCGGGAAACACTGCAACCTCAAAGGTATTAGTATCTATCAACGCTCAACCTGAATCATCAAATGCTTCTGGTTGAGATCCACAGATAAACGGAACAGGCTGATGCATTAATGAATATGTTATGGAAGCATTCTTTGATGTAAAGTCGAGTCATTTGCCGTAATTAGCAAACATGTCTAGAGTTTAGCGCTTAGGCTGTCAATTCCTAGCTATAACGTCGCAACTGAGATGTCAAGCTTTATCTCTCCGTTATCCAACTGTACACCAGGATAAATTTTGGTTCATTTGGACGAGCCGAAAGCACTCGTTTCCTGCGAGACATCAGGTGAAAAGGGTAGAAGTAATATCGGGTTCCCGCGCTTCGCTCTGGAAGAGAGAGAATGAAGATATTTTATTTGGAAATTTCGTCAATATCTTAAGCTACTCTGAAGTTCTTAGGCAATCCTGAAATTCTGAGCCATGATCATGACCATTTCCCCGCTATATAAACATAATAAATTTGAGGATTATCTTCAGGTGGAGACATGGGTATGTTCTGGAAAATGCGCCAATCAGGCTCTGCTTCGTGATGGATAAATACTTCTAAACTAATGTACGGATTTTCCAAAAGAAATTAACAGTCTGGTGGTATCCCAAATGCTTCATTGATTTAGAATGTCCCCAACCCACAGCACAGAGTAGACATCCATTTGTCCTGCTGATTAGTAATATGAAGGGTAGAAAATGGAGATAAAATCTATCTATGAATTTGCCCATTTTAGGCAACATACCTCAGTCTATTCTAGGGGATTCCATGCTTTTGGCCATCCCAGTATCCCCATTTATATATACATTATTGATGGGACACTAATCATAGTCACCATGTTGGTAGGAGTTAATAAAGAAAGACTAGACATCTTGGTTGTCTTGTGAGAACTATGTCCATCAAAGATAAGCAAAATGATCTTGGTTGGATCACCCCGAGACTTTGCAAATGGCAAAAAAACCTTGTTAAACCATTGATGACAGATGGTATCATTTGTCCTCCCATTCTCTGTCTCAGTGACCCTGAAGTTTCATCAATCACTTTACAGATAAATTTATCTAAAAGGAAATGTATGTGCCAAAACCATCCCAGTCCCACCAATTCACCACTGAACCCTGAGGAAGTATAAATCTGGAAGGAACCAGGGTCCTGTCTGCACAAAACAGCCTCAATGACTGTAATGAGTACCAAGGAACCTAACTTGAGAATATATTGGTATTTGTCCTCCCTATCAAAAAAATACAGAGTACTAGAATTATTACAACCTTCACCCAGCTGGATCCTTTTTTCATCTATATTGTAAATGTTCTTGGGAGTGATCTGATGTGCTCTGAACACAAGTCTTATCCAATTTCTTCTGATCAGTGTATACCTGCACATTGTAAGATCTTCCTCTAAATAAATATAAAGTTGTAAATTTAGAATATACACTTTAATGGAAAAATAATAATAATAAAACATACATCTCAACGGCTTTCACAAGTGATAAACACATTCCGGTGGGGGGGCTCTTGTTCCGAACCACCATGTCCCGAGCTCCACTAAGCCGCACATGGTTGAACAGAGATGGCCTGGCCCTCTAGCGATCTGCAGTCTTCACGCTGCAGATGCAGACTGCCGACCATTGACACTGTTACCCCCCATTGCTCTATTAAGTGAGCTATACAGCAACACTCGAGGTCAACAACTTCAAGACAACCTTTGTGCAACCCTCTAATCAGGCACCCAGGCCATGTCAGTTCCTATCCCCGCTTTATCCTCGGACAATCCTCGGTCACATCACTAGACCACGCTGGACCCTGCTACAAATAGAGTGTAGCCATTACGGCCTAGCACCCGACTCCCCCAACGCAAATGCAAACAAACCCCACTAACCCATGCCCTGTACCCATGCCTGCCAACCCAAGCGCAAACAACACATCTTTCTCATTCCAAAACCTCCCTACGGCTGACCACCCCCCGCCTCCATAGCTGGTACCATCTGCCTAGCCAGTGACCGCACACCTTTTGATTGCAAAGACCCGGCGAAGAAACTCAAGGTGCTCGACCTCAACAACTACCTCAACAAGGATATCAAATTACCCCCATCCCTTACTCGTACTACCACAAGAAACACGGTCTTTCTGGGTGCCGACATTCTAGAAGCTACGTCCCAACAGAAGAATCCTCTGACAACCCCAGGTAGCCCCGGCCCCCCCCACCATTCCCATATCTTTCCCATGTCCCAGGACAATTCCACTGCAACAAATACAGGCGATATTATTCAAGTCCCCCCTCAGGATCAAGGGACTGCTGGATCTACAAGCAATGCTCTTCGTCAGGACACGGCCCACAGAAATATCATTCGCCTCCTCCCGACAGGCTCCCGGACGACATCAGAGCCCGTTTCATCTTGCTGATTGGAGCTGAATGGTTTACTATCTATGGTCAGACTCTCGAACGGATCATGTACCCTATCACTCCCAACCACCAACGTGATTGGAGGAGTCTCAACGGCAACAAAATCCTAGCGCTCATCAGCCGCCTCAAGGTCACTCGCAATGCTGCTGATCGTGTCGCGGCCATGTCGGCCCTAGAAAGGCTCCTTCTGGCTTTCTCAGGAAACGTCGCAATTGACATTGTTATCAGCAACCATCCAGGAGCACATCCACCCGAGCAGCGCCTATCCCTTCCTTATCCAGGGACCGGCAGACAATGAGATTAGAGTCCTTAAGAAAGAATTTGTCCTCGCAAATGAGGAGGTAGCTGTTTTCTTCTATCCCTATGACACTGCTCTCCCCATAACTGAATATGCTGTTTCCCTTGAGGGCCTAGTGCTCACACCTAGCACTGCGAACGACACCCGCACTGCCACTGAACCTGTCTGCTTTCTCAGCATGGCAGGAGAATTCATCCAGTTCATTAACCAACACCATGACAACATACCTTTCAAAACTGAACCAAACCCCAACAATTCTGTCTGTTGGCTCCTCAATACCCTCTGTGTCACCAGCTCCATGGTCAAACGACAGAATACCGGCCCCATCCCAGTGCACAATGTGTTTATCCACCCCCCCCACCATCGAGCCAGCTGCCTATAAGAGCTGGATCTCCCTCCTCCATTGCCTCCACTATGACACAAGGAAGGGCTCTGGCAAGCAAACTGCAGCTGAGCTTTGCAACGTCTGCAAATTGGTCGCCCATAGTGATGACACTTGCAAATACGCCGCCGTTCCTGGCTGGCCTGCTACCGCCCCCTCCCCTCCCCCCCTTCTATCCAGCCCCATTCCACCCATTCTCGGGGTGGTCCCCCTCGTGGCAGGGGTTGTGGTGGAAACTTTGGACATGGACGCAGCAGTAACTCAAACACTGGCTGGGCCTAATCAACCTCCCCATACTAATATATGCTGTTACCATCGACGCCCCTCCCTTTTCTGTTGAAAACTTCCCCTCCTTGACAATTTCTATAATCCCCAAATCCCAAGACCATTTACCACCCCTGCCAAACCTTTACAACTATTAGCTACGTATATAAGTGCTCCTACTCCTTTAAATACATCCCCCACTCCTTCAATATAACCCCCACTCTTTATATCACTCCCACCATGTCTGCAAAATACTACTTGAAGCCAACACACTAAGTTGATCACTATAACAGAAATTGCGTAAGTATGAGCCATCAAATTTATATACCCAGTACTTCCCCAGATTAGGACGCCCTATCGGCACGACCGACAGCACATGTTCCTGACTTATCCCTAGGGATATGTGGCTCCAGCTAACCGTAAACCAAAAGAAGCATTAGCTTCTTGCAGCTAATCTGGGCAGTTTCTTGCCCAACGCGTGTGGGGGCTGGTAGCCCCTGTGCAAAGTGTATTCTCTACCTCAAAGAACTACCATAATGATAACAGGCTATCCAATAGCCCACCTCGCGGCTCCACAGTCTCGGCTCATGGTTTCCCCGTCAATTGAGGAGATGCAGGGTTGACTGCTGTCGGCATCTCCGACGACATTGGCAGGGCTACAGCAAGCGGTTCGATGTTTGCCTCCCTGACACACAGAGACGCCTCCAGGTCTCCTCCTGCACGAGTCGCAGGGCGGTCCGGAGAGGTACATCATGATAGCAATGTTATCTCATACAACGTGCATCTACACGACGGACAACATTAAGTGAATGGGCAGTCAGTCTAAACAGAGATAAAGAAACAACAGACCGAGTGTTCGACTCTGATTTCTCACTGAAAAGCCTGAGAGATGGCTTCCGGGTCATAATGCGCCACTTCACTCCGTCCTCTCACCCTACACACCGTGCAGAAGAGCCGGACAACCCTGAGATAATTGAAGTATATACAGATGGCTCATGCCTCAACAATGGTAGCGCAAATGCCGTTGCCGGTAGTGGCGTCTGGTATGGCGAAGATGATGTGAGAAACATGGCTTACCGACTCTCTTCCAAACACAACACTAACAATGCTGGCGAGGTCATCGCCGTTCTCCTGGTTGCCCAAAAAACTCCCCCTGATACAGAACTGGGGATACACTCTGATTCCCAATACACTATTGATGCCCTCACCGTGAACCTTGAAAAATTTGAATCAAGAGGATGGGTGGGCATATCCAATAAGGACCTCCTGCGCGCTACAACTGCGTGACTCTGTCAACGCTCAGCCAAAGCAACCTTCAAAAAGGTCAAGGGCCACTCAGGGATGGCAGGGAATAACGGAGCTGATAGGGAGGCAAACCGTGGCGCTCACAGAGAATTTGTTAGTCTCATAAACCTCACAATACCTATGCACTTATATACCTCTGGTATCCAACTCTTGTCTGCTACCCAGTCTCTCTTGTATAAAGCCCTATTAGAGAACAAAAGAAAAGTTAGGAGGTGTGCCACTGAGCTACTAGTTGAACGAGTAAAGCTCCTCATTAAGGACTGGACAGGTCCTACCCAACTAGCGCCGCTTTATGGACCTCAATTAGACATAAAGACCTCAGCCGCATTGTTCATAATTTCCTTTGGAAATGCCTTCATGATGCCCTCCAAGTCGGGAGATGGTGGCTAAATATCCAAAATTATGAATGACGGGCAGAATGCCTAGACTGTGACAGTGTAGAATCCATGGAACATATCCTTCTGGATTGTGACACCTCAGGCCAGAAAATAATCTGGGCATTAGCTAAATCCTTGTGAGCGCAAACAGGCCAACTATGGCCAAACTTAAACATTGGCATTATTCTGGGCTGTGGGCTGGCCCAATACAATAACAGAAAAGGGAAGCCGGACTCTGCCAAAAGAAGACTCTTCAAGATCCTCGTTTCGGAGTCTGCAAACCTAATATGGAAAATTCGTTGTGAGTGGAAAATCCAACGTGAAGGGAACCCTGACCTTAAAATCACAGACCACGAAATTAAAAACTGTTGGATTAAAATGATGAGTCAACGCATCCACATGGATATCCTATGTGCAAACCAACCCAAATACAAGAAGAAAGCCTTGTTGTATTCTTCTGTACAAAAGACATGGGGTAGCCTCCTCAAGACAGCAAGCATTTGTGGTCTACGTCCACAGGACATTACCGGGTTTTTAGTGGGTATGAAGGTATGGCAGCCACCCTAGGCTATGCCTCCTTTGAGCCCCACACAATGGCTGTATACAACGGCCTAGTGCGTAATAAGCATTTTCCCGGTTTGCAGAATTATGCCCACATGCCTCTTATGTCTTTGTCTCCCCCTCTATACCCCTTCCCTATATAAAACCACTGGCGAATACCAGTCTTAACAGCAGAATTTATAAGAGTGGCTATGCTACTTGTTACAAATTTGTCATTGCTCCATAAAAAATTAAAAATAAACACATTCCGGTGGCACGATTAGTTGCTGGATGGGACAATTCATTGAGATTGTTGTCTGCCATGCTCAGCTTCCAATCCAATTGGGGTATCTTCGAAAAATGCTGACATAGCGAGGGGATATACCATTGATGAGCCAGTTTATTGGCCATCCAATCTTTGATTAATGATCATGAGAAAAAGAACAAATAAAAACAATAAAATAAATACCTCGTAGCTTCCTTTCCGGATGCGACGAAGCCTATTGAATGAATGTATCATGTCTTCTGGCTGGTAATGTAGCGAAAAAGGCGAATCTGGTCCATGTCTTGCTTTGTCAATACTTCACTGAGGGATCCAGATTGCTAGAGAGATGGTTGATCAATTATATTTGTTATGATGATAGAAAATAAGGAACTTAGTGTTTGAAATGCCAGTCACATGTGCGCGTAAGTAATTGAACAATCTCATTGGCATCCGTCGTCATAATCCCACTAACAGCAAGATTATTCTCCCTTATCAGGAGGTCTCCGAGAGCCTGTATTCGTTAAGCGCTGCCGTCCATCAATATTGTTCCCAATTTACCTTCTTTATGCAGGGGCTGGTTTTGAGACGCCTTCCGGTGACTTTTTCCAAAGCATTAAGCCATCCGCTCCAAATAAGGCGAAAGGCTTGACAGGTTTCGCGATTGCATTAGATTCGAGCCGCAGTAATTCTTATTTCTCGTCAAAAATGTATTTGGTGAGGATAATATAACTCACCTACTTTGATTTCTTTCGGAATCCCAGATCACGACCTCCCATTCGTTAAGTTTGCCGTGTACGCATTTATAGGAATTGTCGTGCAGCGTTGTTTGGGCTTCGTGGGTATACTGAGCGAGCCCTGGCACCATCGTCACAATCACGTTTATCTGACTAGCGCCGTCATTAGACGGTTCGCTCAAAATAGCGTGGATGTAACCGTCGGGATGATTCGTGGCTAGCTTGAGTTCTCGATTCTCGTATATGTCATTGAGACCTTGAGGGAATTAGAATGCATGCAAGGAATAAAACCCGTTAAATACCGGTAAAATCGAAGCTTTGGGGGTATAAGCGTTGCTTCTCTTTAGTAAGAATTTTCTGCAGGTATCAAGGCACAAAAAACTTGATGATTGGTCTACTCCTCGTTCAGCGAGAAGTGACATGGTTGTTGGTGCTTTAAAAAACCATTCAAAATTAGCAAGCATTCAGATGATAAATTGACGGAGAAAAAATAGGAACCACGCCAGATTTGACCGACTGTTTTCTCGAGCGGACCAGCCGCTCGCACGGCAGCTCTTCCATCTCTGCAGCTTCGAACGTGAGCTTCTCCAATGAGTAAGACGAATGGTTACGTAGTTTATTGGGCTCCTTAATTACTATTGCCTTGCGAACCTTTTTATTGACTGGTGTATAGATGGTTAATCCTGCGGTACAAGGCCGTTGCTCAATATGGCCATCTACCGCCTTCCTATCACGGAAATGATCACGAGCTAAACGGAATAAAATTAATGATTGATTCACAAAGCTAACTGAATTCTTACGGCATATTTTCTACCACATACCGGTGCGGCAGGGAACCGAGTGACAGCAAAACTCAGAGAACAGCCCGCCGTACGAAATAATCTCGACAATTGTTGCGTGCCCGGATAATCTTTTCTATCTCGATGCAGCTATCGAGGAAATCTCCGCATATCAAAGTCGGAGCTTCTGCCAGCCCATCACTTTCTCGCACAGCCATGACGACAGGTCTCCTGAAGGAGCCATTTTCGATTGGATATTTGGGTACCCTTTCGTGTGTGATTCATCTGCGTCGCTACATCACATGTAGTGCGGTAAGATAAGTGGGTCCTCACACGCGTCTGGAGCTTACTCCATCGTGTCTGTCTGTAATGACGAGATTAAACCATGAATAATCCCTTAAATCCCTAGCGTAAGTATGGATGAAGCTCATAATTTGATATCATGATCCGCTATACATAACTCTTTGATTTTTGAACCGATTTCCAACGCACGAGCCGAGTCGAAAAATTGCAAGGAAATTTAACACCAGATTTATCCTGTTGTCGGTCAGTCAATCCCAAGTAACTACATGAGCAGTAAATTGAGATACCTTCAGTAGTCGAATCCAGACTGTATAGAAATACTCTACCTGATGTCTGACTCGCAGCTGGCAGCAAAATATTCGGCTACACGACACCGACGGCGACCTATTTCATCGACTTGGGTGAGTTTATAGTAGAATCAGATCCGTAAGCTAAAGAACGAGGCGTTATTTTAATAATTAATCGTAATTGGACTCACAATCGTTCCATAAATCCTACTGTCTGGGAGAGCATCCCAAGCTTGTCTTGTGCTTCGATATCACCATGGATGCGGTGGAGAGAGGAATAATGTTGGTGTTGGATTGCTCAGATATTCTGGTTGTCCTTCAATGTTATTGTATGTCGTCGATGGTGGGAAAGGCGCTATAGGGAGAAATGACGTAAACAAATTACACGAAAATTGAAGGAACAATGCTCCTGGTGGATACTTATCGATGTCGCATCTGGGTCTTTTGCATTATATTCTCACGGTTTCAAGTTAGCTGCCATTGGACCTGCCAAGTCTTCCTATTAGTTTATTTTGCAACGGCAGACCTCATTACGATGTGGTGTGCGAACCTTTTCTCTTCTCATTGAAGGTCCGGAGAGGAAAAATAGTCGTGTTGGATTCCGAGAATATTCTAATTGGCCCTCTTCCAAGTTGTGATTGGCACGAGAAGGCGCAGTAATAAATGACTTATATAGGCTAGACATCCCAAGCTGCTGGTGGTGTATTGGCCGGACTAGGAGGAACAATCCAGATCATACTGGCGGATTCCTAACGATATCGCATCTGGATGTGTATGGGTTAGTTTTATTTTGCAGCCACCGAGGTCATTCTGATAATGTGATATGCTAACCTTTCCGATGACCGAATATTTTCTTTGTCATTGGCCAAGCGGAGAAACAACATACAGAACACGCTGGAAATCTAACGAGGCGAAATATCCGCAGAGAAATGGTTCTCGTGAAGTCTGAAAAGGCTGAACAATTTTCGATCCTTAGTGCGAATAATAATGTCTTATCTGGTAATATTCTCCATTGAGGCTCTTATATTAATACAACAATAATTTTCATATACAATAAATCTACAATAATCATTAGTGTCCTTTAAACTCCAAATAAAATTCACCTCCATTAATTGAGTCCAGTAATTCCTTCATGTAATACATGCGCCATCCTACGAGGTAGGAATAGGAGAAAGCGTCGGATCAACCGTATTCCATTCCGACAACTTGACGACCCGAACAATCCCAGGAAACCGCGACGTTAAATATTCCATCGTCTTCACCAGATAATTCTGCGAGGGGAGCACATTGACTTGCAAGGTTGGCGTCGATTTCGATTTCGCCTTCATCTCCAACAACGCTTCGAGTGCTGCATTCGCAAATGTCGTCATGCCGATATTAAGGCAAACGTTGAAATGGGTGAGGGGGAGTTTCCCACTCGCAGGCATGAACTCCTCAATAGTGCATTGCCACAACGTGAGGTTTTGAAGACGGCTAAAGCCTCGAAATATCAGGGCGAAGGAGCGCTTATTCAAGAGGGCCTGCTCTAATTTGAGGTTAACTAAGTTATCCCATATTCCGTCCGCCGGTGGGAATTTGTGCAGTCGGACGTGCGTTTGGGGATCACTGGCGAATCCGAGGCGTAGAGTTCGTAATGACTGCGTGCTGAAGTTCTCTAGGAATTGGAGGGACCCGGCGTCGAAGCCGGTGAGATGGAGATAGAGGAGATCTGGCAGATCCAGCTCATCTACGGGGGGTTCGCGGTCGTTACCATGCCAGGAAACGACCTTGAGCCTCCTAGATAGCACGACGGATCTCAGTGGGGTCTCATCCGTTGCACTGCGACTTGCTATTTGCTCCAAGCGCAGAAGTGAAGCATCCGTGAGCATGGGCTCGACGAGGAACGCGTGGTTCGAGAGAATAAGACGCGTGAGGCGGGGTGCGTCGATCGTTGCTGGATCAGGCCATAGCGTGTAGAGATCCATCGATATTTGAAGTAATTCGAGAGATGACATCGAAATGGGGGTAGTTTGTGTTGGGGGGAATAAACAGGATGCGAGGGCGTCGCCGACTCGGTTCTTCCTGCAGTCGATGAGGAGGACGCGGATGCGGGCCATGTTTTGGGAGAGGAGGACTGCCAATGAGGCGATGTTGAAGCGTAGTTCTTCGTCTATATCGTGGTCTACGCGGTCTATTGGCCTTGATGTCCTCGGTCTGATATGGATGTCCAGAGGATGTGTGTCGGAACGTGAGAGCCGTTCCTGGAAGAACTCGTAGTCGAACAAGACTGCAGCTGCTCTGTCGTCCTCCAGGACGATATTGGACCACACCCGGGGAGTCTTTATTAGAACATCCCTCCATATTCTACATACTGCGCAGAGCTGATTGAGAGGAAATAGCGAGTCGGAGAGCGAGTATGGCCGGTGGGAATAAGGCAATTGCACGAGGTTTGCAGGCAGTAATGGGAGGGTTTCAACGAGGATTTTTTGGAGAATTTCCCAAGAAAGTTCTTGGATGGGTGCCATAGAGGCTTGGGGTTGAGGAAGATGTGTGGGTTGGGGTTGAGCGTCGCTGGTCGTGGTCAAGAAGAGTCGGAGTATCAAACCGAGCACGTGATTATCGCCCAGAATCTCCCACAATGACGTAATTCGCTCTCTATCGCATAGTCACCACTGTCCCAAAGTATTCCACTCGTTATTCCCTATATTTGTCCGTTATAATAACAATAAATGCCTCTATATACCCTCTAGACTATCTTACGACTCCATAATATGGAATCCTAAGTGTGTCATAGGAGCGTCTTTGCCCCATCTCGAACCGCGATGTAGTTGGTAAGCAGGCTCTGCCGCATTTTGAGGACTCTATTGTTATTAATACAGGTATAAAACCTGAACTAATGGTCTTTTTGATTTGCCATAGGCCTCTAAACACCTCCACTATGTGGTCGGTACTCGGATTAGGTTTCGCCTCCCTTAGCACGTTCTTACTGGAGACATCTTGTTATTTACCCCAAATAAAATGTTAAGGAAAAGTGTCACTGGACCTGGTTGTATTATGGTTTTTATTGGAGTGATATTTATATCAAATTTTGAATTATATGACCTTTTAAGTGAGAGGATAATAGTTTCGAATTTTCTAATTTGAACCAGATGAAAAAGTGAGAGAAAGGCTCTTACAAGTCAGCCTTTCAGCATGCAGAAAGTTTAATACTACTCTGAATTTTTATCACCTATCTTAGTAATATACATCTAGTCATATTATGGATAACAATTGATTGTCAAATGTGAGGAAAACCTACTGAGAACCACCCTTTCACATCCATGTCATTCAATACAATGGTGTTAAAATTCCTGATATTATTCATGGTATCCATAACTTTAAATGTGTAAGAAAGATACCTTTCTGTATTTATATATTTCATAAGAAAGCTGTGTCATATGCTAGATTTTTGATACTTTTCTCTTAATGTACTTTGAGTATTTAAACACATATAAATGTTGCTTTTCCAAATTGAAGGAAAAGCTTAGGAAAAGGTTTGGAAAAGGCTGCTAAACATTTAGGCTAAGTTTAGGCTAAATTAGCCAGTGTGGGAACCCTGGATTTCTGCCTGCTGAAATGCTTTTAGGTAATGCATATGGCATGCAAAATATACCATGCATTCCAGAGCAATGAAAAGTCATATTAATATTCTAAAATTCTGAAGATATTTTCATACAAGATATTTAAAAGGAAAACTTACCTTTTACAAACATTCCAGGCTCCTTTGCCCAGAGATAATTTCTGAAAAGAAACACCTTATCCTTAGCTAGAAATTCCAGATAATATCCACATTCCACAAGAATTTCTCTTGGTGTAAATAATGAATATTTCATAGCTATTCTTGCAGTTAAAGCTTTAGACCAACAAATATTTATTTTGCCTATTAATACAGGAACAGAATAATGATTTACTGGATTTCCTGTGCATATCACTTCCAAGGAAATAATATAAAAGCCTGGTCCGGTGATGGATTTCATATAAAATTCCTGGATTGGAAATAAAGTTGTGTCCCCAGTGTCTCCAATGTGCGAGCTTGGACGGCACATTGAGGTTGAAGTACCATGTTCACGTTGGCAGGAATATTATTTTCTAATCTTCGGTTCAGTTCAGCAGCGATAAATTCAGCAAGATCATATCGATAAGCTTTAGTGCGATATACAGTGTCATGGTAGGTCCAATTGATGCACTAAATCATGAAGAATGTTGGTTAAAGCAACGGATGGTAAGATTGACTGGACACGCACCTGTTGGATTATTTTGCCTTTATTTTTTATACCAGTGGTTCCCTTGTGCTTTCTAAATGCCTCATAAGGATGGCCACAAACACAGCAAGATATGAGTCTGGGTATTTGAGGAAGAAGAAGCGGCAGTGGCTGCTCCATGGCGCCGGGAACGATGCCAACAACGAGCGATGATAACAAGTGCTGTCAAGAAGTCGGAGGAATGTTCCTCGCTCGTCGGCATATGGCGGCCGAAGCTTACGGGCAATGGCGTGTGGGTGTCAGGTCAAGAGGTCAAGAGGCTCGCTGACCCAGTCCGAACTTCTGCTGCCGAACGCACTCCGACTTCCCCCCGAACCGGAGTGAGGGACACGACTTATATCTAATAATGACAGGCAGGCTTTCCCTGACGCCAGAACTAATCATCGCTTTCTATCTTCGATACTACTTCCTCCGGCGGCTCTGGTCATCTTGTCATCTAAATTCAACACGCATGTCTGTTCAGTTTGAGCTATTGCCTAGACAGATCACTCTTCCACCAGATATAGGTGGAATCTCCTTCGGATCAGTCAGCAAAGCCTGTTCAGGAAACATCGGGCGAACACTGATCTTGCGGCTATTATCCCATTCCCGAGAAGTTGTTAGCTGCCTATACTACTCACAATACGCTAATATATTTCATTACTCTGGTATCATACTGATCACATGCTTAGATGAGGTCGTTGGCCATCACCCGGGAGATAATAGTGGACCCTGGCAAACGTACGAGGGAAATCACATTCAAGGTTGATCCTTATATACATCAGGAAATCTCGCAACGGCGCCTAAATTTTCCGTAGAACTACGAGTAACTAGCGACCTTCTATGAAATAAAGGAGCGACTATGCTCGCTAAGCATTCGCTAGGCCCAAGGCCAACTGTTCTCCCGAGGTATGGGTCACGCTCCGAGTCTGCAGCGCTCTCGTCTCTTTACTTCTTATGGCAACGGTTCCAGTTGGCAATATTGGGTGTCCGGTGCGTATTAGATGATAGTTGGAACATCACCTTCTAGTCTAACTACTGCACAATACTTCTTGGATCTCTTACAGTGATAGACTCCGAGTTGGATACAGTTTGACGTTACTGTCCTTTGCACTTGACCTTGCGGTAGTGTGCACACGTCCATTTTGCATGTGCCTACTGCCAAAGTTCCGACTTTTCTTCTAGCCGAACTAGGCAATATAAAATCATAGTCTATAGATAATATTTGTTGTTATGTATGAATAGCATCTTATCAGCCCATAAAAATGAAGAAAGACGCTAAAGGTCAATTTATGAGTCAGATGCAGCATGCCTGACGTTCTTCATCAATTCCCAGAGATCCAGTTCTCCCCTCAAGCTGAGCTCTGAGTATGTTATGAAAATGAGCTATATTGGATTTATCAAAGCATAAAAAGGACTTTATTCCTTTTGTGGACTGAGGGTCAGGTGGTAGAGGGCTATCGGGAAAATGGGCAAAGGCACTTATTTTTTTTCCATAGTGCTATGAGCGTCTAGGGAGCAGCTATGGAACAATGCCTGTCTATCATCTCTATGGTTCTGCTAGGGATTCGTGTAGATGACAACACCTAAGCAGCCCCATTGTCTCCGTTCTCCTTTCTCCTCTCTCCACCCTCAATCCACTATTATCTGGGCCAGTCAGAACTCTGGAGTAGAGCCACAAGGAGAGAGCTAAACAAGATTTGGACATCTCAGGTACAAAATCAGGCTAACATACTTGCAACTCTATTAACAGTGTTTCCTATGTCTACAGGACCTTCAAGCATGCCTAAAGCATGTTCATGGAAGGGTACAGTCTGGGAAAGCCCTTCCATGACTGAGGTGAAGATTGTGATAAAGAAGAAGCAAAGATGTAAAAATGAGTTGAAAGGATGAATGGAGAGACCACCACTGAGAATGATGGCCCTAGTTGCAGCATGTCAATGGACTCCACCAGTCGCAATGAGTCTGTGGACTCTATTCACACATCTTATCAGGTATCCTTCCTTTGGAGCCCAATGGTCCCTCTAAGGAAGAGTTTGCTGGCTGGTCTGATGAGACAATGCAAGGTTCTGATGAGCTTGAAGACTTGCTCAACATCTCCTGGACTAGTCTCAAAGAAGAGGACTATTTGGTGGCACACCTTGTCCAGGAACTTGTAAGGTCTCACAAGGAATTGTGTAAATACATGGCAGCCATACACAATAATGTGAAGAGTCCTGCCAACAAGGTCTACATTCTGGAGGATGAGCTATTTTGCAAACTTCTCAACATGGTACTTCCTATGTTGAGTAGGCTTTTTGTAGTCCTTAGTCCCTAAATGCTGACTGAATGTTTGTTCAGCAGAAGTCATCTGAATGGAGCACTCAAATGAATGATCTGGCAATAATAGTTCAGCAGGCTAATGAAGCCCTGCTTGACTCTTATGAACATAGACATTTTGACCTGATGGCTGCTTTACGAGTGTAGTAACCTCAGTTTCTTCTGACATACTTTTTTCCTTTCTATTTTCTTTGACTTTTATTGTACATGTACTGACAGTGGCTGTTTCGCAGTTATGATACTCAAAATCATGCAGATTCAAAATTTACAAAGAAATGGAGCATACAAATGGACAGATATCCACAGCCTAAAAATTGTCTGATATGTTATTTGGCCTTGAAAACAATTAACCCAGAATTCATCAACCAAGTCAAGGCAATTGTCACCATTTATTTGAATTCACTGACCATTGAGATCTCTTGCATCTATGTCTTGTGCATCTGTGGTCTTGAAACGAGGCACAAGGTAGCATGGTTGGACAATTGAGGTGAGTTCAATAACACTGGCTCGAGGAGCACCATCCTGCCCTCGAAGATGTGTCACTGGGTATAGCTGAGTTACCCGATCAGGTTCTTTCGTGGGTGTAGAAAACCACTCAACATATGCCAAAAATTTTGCATTTGGAGTCAGTTCAACATTCTGGCCAGCTGGCTGTGACTGACATTTTGTCAGGGAATGTGCCGAGAAGATTAGCTTCAACTGTGCAATATGTAAACCTAGAGAAAACAGAACACAAGACCAGATGATTAGACATGAGTAACAGATTAAGTGAATCACTGTACTTCACCTTTTATTCCAACCGGGGGTGTTGGATCCTTTGGAGTCATTAACTGTGCAATTATAGTTCTCTTCTCCTGATTTCCTTCATCAAATCCAACCAGGGGAAGTGTAACTGTACATCAATTCCAGATGGACAACAAACTCCATATGGCAGTGAGAGTATATCAGGCAACTGCATGGCACAGTGACTGATGTGGCAATGGGTGACTTGTCTGTGATTCAAGAAGATATACCTTCAGAGCCATTTCCAATTGAGGTATTCGGTATATTTTCATGACCTTGGATAGAAGTTGGTGGCTATAATGAGGTCATGTGGCCACAATGTTTGATACAATTCCTGGTTTCACTGCACAGCTTGTTTTCATGGAGGGGGTAACTTGAGCTTGTAATAACAGGGAGGTTTCATTGTCTTCCTCGCTATCTAGATTTGTTATGGCTTCTTCCTCAATTCTCTCCATCTCCTCACCTGTGGCACCATTGTCTGGCACAAAGCCATCAAATTGTGTATCTGTATTTGATGGCTTTGACTATTCATCAAGACACCAGCGAAAGAAGAGTCATGGAGATAAATTTTCTCTTGTCTTATTAACCACAAGAGCATCTGCTTCAGGTAGTCCTTTCGGTTTGTTGCTTTGTGAGCCTTTTTTGCCCCCTCAATGTGATATTTTTCTGAGATTTCTGTTGAATAGTAGTATGGTGCACCTAGCCAATGAATATTCTCAGGATAATGATGCCATCCATGTACCTTTGGAATATTGAAGTGATCAAGTTCCCAACCTCCATAGTCCTCTGTCTGCAGAAAGGCATCCTTATGTTGGTGGAGTTTCTTGCTGTAGTTTGTCATACATTCCAGATCATTTTCTACTAACATCTTCCAACCTGCTGTATAGATGAAGTCCATTTCAGCATGTGTGACAATGATTACTCCTGAAGTCTGAGCACCAGATAGACAAGGCAAGAAAATACATTTCAAGTCCTTTTCCTCACGCCCTGACCACTGTGATATTTTGAAAATACCCCCTGAAAAATGACAAAAGCCTGGAGTTTTTGGCAACCACTGCACACGGTTCTCAATTTCAAAAGGGGCAATGTGATTGATACTCCATTGAGCAGTATGGTCCTTGAAAACCTTGTGAAGACCATGTAAGGTGTCATGGCAAATAACTTTACAGATATCTGTAAATGGGAGATCCCTCCAGAATGGTTCATCAACTCCAGCCAGTTGCACAAGTGAGCATTCTTGCAGGAATTTCCAAAATCCCTGTGATGGTGGAAATTTTGCTTTGATTTCATCAAGTTTCCTTAGAATATCCTTCCCTGTATGTATCTAGTCTTGTTAATGCCTCTCAGGATTGAGCAAGCAGGGAAAGGCTCACTGAACATGGCTTTGAGTCCCCAAGGTTTTTGGTTTCAGCAGGGCACCCTGTGCATGAGTTTGCTCCAAGTGCAGCAAGCATATTTTGTTCCTCCTTATCAACAATCCAGGCTGCCAGAAATACACGATTCCTACACATTTCTCCCCTGAAATTGACCATTTCAACTGCTGTGGTTCCAGCTTGTTTTAGGGTCTCAAAGACAATTTTCAAGCACATATGCGTTAACCAAGCTTGAAGTCTTCCTGGAACCTTCTGGGCCTGAGTGCCATGTGGGAACTGGGTCTTGCCAAATTTGCAGACAGGAAGATAGCAAAGAAGAAAGAAGGCACATCAGTTGGGCTGATTTCGTAAATCTGCCTCAATTTGTCCACTTGATATGTAGACTGGATGAACTTTCCCATCTCCTGAGAAATTTGTCACATGTGTTCCATCAGAGGCTAAAATTGCAGGATTTACAGTCTCTTCAGGACCAATAATACTCTGGTAGTAATGCCATGTATCACCAATATTGAGCTCTCCATACACTTGGTTCTTCAGCTCCTTATCAGGAAAATACTTGACAGGAGCATAGTTTTGGTGGCCATTGAATGCAAGACTTTGTGCAAGGAACTTGAGACAATCTATTGGATCCCTGTAAAAGAGGACCTGTGTCTCATTTGGTGCCTCTGGAACTTCTATCTTCCAGCAGTGCCATTGTGGACCATCAGGAAGGTGCTTGTCAATCCTGTGATAAAATTCTTTGGCATTCTTGAAGGTAAGGTTGCTGGCATGATTCTTCATCTGCACATGGGTAAGTCACTTGACAACTTCTCTCAGACAGGACATACCCATGTGGTCTTCAGAAATGCATCAATACTTCCTTTGTAAAATCGAGTTGTGGCAAGGAATTCAGCGAGACTCCACTCTTCTTCATTCATATAGGGCCAGTATGGAAAACCATCAGGAACACCATGTTTCATTGTGTGGAACATAGTCTCCTGGTTCTTTTTGAAGGCTTGACCAGCCCTTGGAAATTCCCACCTGGTGAAAAGTTGGAAAACCTTTTCACCTTGGAAAGGCTCTGGAATCTCATTGATATTTGCTTCAGCAGCAATTGTTGGTTCTTCTGAGAACCCCAATGAAGCAGGTGGTGAGGGATTTGGGGTTTTCATCTCTGTTGGTATTTGTGGTGTGAAGAGAGAGTCCACATCCATGAAGATATCATGGTTAGATGGATCATTTTGAGGATAAACAGTGTGCATTCCAGAGGAAGGATTTTTTTCTGGACTTGTGAAGTGAGCTCTTTTCAAAGCACAAGAGCTTGGTGTCCTGGGAAATATCTCTTCAGGTAGCTGTTCATCATTCTCTGCAGGAGATATATGCATTGGTACACTTGATTCTATCTCCTGATTAGCTGGGTCCAAAGACTCATTCAACAAGGTTGCCTGAAGTGCCTCAGCTTTCGCTTTGCATATCTGGTTTTTTCCATAATGTGATGTAAGCCTTCGAAAGAGATGCCTGCAGAAAGGGCACTGTATTTTACTTGTTCAGTTGCATACTTGGGTGCATGTGACATAACTGCATTGAATAATTAGTTGAGAAACTCTCAAAGTTTCAGGAGTTACTGTAAATACTCATGATGTATTTGTGAGGTTAGCAGCAGAGCTGCATAAGAGTGGCAGCTCTGTGGGAAGACTATGATGCTATCGTGCTATCATGCTATCGTTCGAAGCACCTGTTCAAACTCAGCTGGTTGAGAGCCACATCAGCTTCTCTTCTCTGACAGCCTTCAAGTTCTATCCCTAATGCAGTGCACAACTCACTCAGCTGCCAGAAAGCGGGCCACCTCAATTCCTGGGACAACTGAACCTAAGCAATGGAGAGGTCAATCCAGGCAGATCACTGAGCCAGAGGGGCTGCAGATGTCAGCTGCAGACACAGATCTGGTCAATGAGCCACTCCCAGTCCATCTTCATTATTCTCTCACCATCATTCATAAGTACTTACTTTTAGTAGTCTGATTCCACATTTGGGCCACCTCCAGGGGTTGGAGGGACTTCCTTTACTCCTGACATCATACCCCCTCCTTCTAACAAATCAGCTGATGTGGCTGCCAAGGACAGTAATAGCAACAACTCTCAGCTCTCAACTGAGTTGCAAATAGTTGGAGGATGTTCTCTTCCTTTTCCATACACTCAGAATTCAGTCATGACTCAATATCCGGCACCAGAGACTGCGAAGGTATGTTGAAATAGAGTTCTTTCCTGATGATATATTGATGCTGATGTCAGTATAAATCGCCAAGTGACAGCAGCAATGCTGCCAAGTGTTTAAACAGCCTCCCAAATACAACCAATGAGCTTCTGACTCGATTCCATCACCAACTCTTGAAAGTGCCACAACCTCAAACAAGTCCTCATTCTCTATCTCCCACCCCCAGTACTGACATACGGCATACAGATGTCAATGACATTCCAAGCCCTCAACTTGATCCTTGACTCATCACACCTCTGACAGAGTCCACCAGTCCTGCAGCACCACCTGTTCTCGAGGCTTCTGTGCCTGCTCCTGAAGCTTCTGTGCCTGCACCCAAGGCTTCTGAAACAGCAGTCATGAGCTTCATGCTGCCGGATGCAGAGGGTATGGCTGTACTGGCTGTCAATAATACTGGTGCACGTCAACCAGGCTGGACTGGCACACACAAACATGAATTCACTGAAGTCTTTTCAAAGTCAAGCTGATACTCTAGCTCCTCATAGACCTTATGACCTCAAGATTAATCTTGAGGATGGTGCCACTGTACCTCCGGGCCCCATTTACTCGCTCTCTGCAACAGAGCTTATCACTCTCCGAGAGTTCTTGGATGAACATTGTATGGGTTATATTTGACCTACTCGGTCTCCGCATGGTACTCCAGTTCTTTTTGTGTGCAAGAAGGATGGGTCCCTGAGGTTATGTGTAGACTTCAGGGGTCTCAATAAGGTTACGAAAAAGGATCGGTATCCGTTACCCCTTATAACTGACCTATTGGACGCTTCAAAGCGATCTAGGATTTATTCCAAAATCGACCTCCAACACACTTATCACCTTGTACGCATCGCTGAAGGTGATGAATACAAAACCGCTTTCCGAACTCGCTATGGCTCTTTTGAGTGGTTAGTAATGCCTTTTGGTTTAACTAACACACTGGCCTCCTTTCAGAGATTCATTAATGACATTTTCGACAATCTATTGGATGTCTCTGTATTGGCCTATTTGGATGATATTCTAATCTATTCAGATAACCTGGACAAACACCGCAAACATGTCAAAGAGGTGCTCCGACGTCTTCCCGCAAATGGATTATATGCTTGTCATGATAAATGTGAGTTCCATAAAAGTGAAGTCGAATTTTTAGGTTACATTATATCTGAACTCGGACTCCGAATGTCACCTGACAAGGTCAAAACTATATTGGAATGGCCGGAGACCTGCAAGGTCAAGGATATACAATCATTTCTAGGTTTTGCTAATTTCTATAGACACTTCATTTTCAACTATTCGGACCTCATGGTCCCCTTGACGTGTCTTACCAAGAAAGGGGCCCTATGGTCCTTTACTGAAGAATGTCGAGCCGCCTTCGACTCTATTAAACAGGCTTTCATGTCAGCCCCCGTCCTCACCCATAACAGCATCATCATCCTGCTCCATTTAATGAACTACTAGAGTATGATGATGGAGAGTTGGAAGAAAGAAGATACCAAAGTGCTGTGAACTGGGTTGAAAGTTGAGATCTTGTAAGACAAATCTTGTAAAACTATCTCCATGAGGGTTGGTGACAATGGACTGGATGAGATGAGGTGTATCAGTAGCTCAGATATATTTGCCTCAGACAATGGCTGCTCATGTGAATGCATTTATCCAGCCATTAGAGACTTTTTGCAAGAGCCACAGCACTTCCTGGTGGCTCCACAAAGTGGTGGTGGCAAGGTGGTGGTGCACCACAGCCGCTTTAGCAACTGTGTGGAGCCACAGGTGCAAAACAGAAATAGAGCCACCATGAAGCGCTGTGGCTCTTGCAAAAAGTCTCTATTGACTGGATGGCAGTATTTGGCTGGACAGATGTATTTGACTGAATAAATGTATCTGGCTGGCCATATGAATGTATTTGTCTGGAGGAATGTATTTGTATCCTCACCTATTTGCAAAAAGTGGTCTTGAGGAGAATTCAACCCAGAGCTTCTAACTAAGCAGTGCAGTGTTTAACCACAAGACTACAGAGCTGTTGAGAAACAGTGTATTATAGTATTCTAAATGAGATTATCATTCTATATTAAATACATTTTTCCATTAATATTTCAGGTTGATTAATATATTATCTAGTTGAATAAACTAATATATTGCATATATAAAACTACTCTAATCAATTGAGAAGGTGAATAGGTAAGCTAATTGGGATTTCAATAGGGGTAATACTATATTAATTGAATAATCATAAGGGCTGGTTTGATCTAGTGGTCTAATAGTTTGATTGTGGGTTCAATTCTCCCTAGGTGTAAGTTTTATCTTGCTATAGAATGCATTCATAGCAGGCCTTATCTAGCTAAATGCATTCACATTTCCAATCATTGTCTGGCATGAATGTATCTCTAGTACTTATATAGGTGAGGAAGCGACGGTACTGGGAACGCTGTGAGACTTTGCAAATAATTTTCCTACATCTAAAGTGTCCTCCCATTGACTGTGAGTGCTGCTGCTTGTGGAATAAAGCTCTTAGAGCATATTAAATGACTTTTATGAGCTTCTAGGAGGACCCCTTGACTCCCCCCTAAGTACCCCACCCTACTGATCCAAGGCCGATACTAAATACCCAATGATGAAGGCTCATTATCCAATGTTCTTAACCTGGCGCCCGTGGGGCTCCGTACAGTTTATGAGATATCCATTGCCAGAGCACAAGGAATTTCGTAAGTCAAGATTCTGTTTGCAAAGATGAATTAGGTAAATTTAAATCTCACCTCAAATACTGATTTTCCAAAGCTAAACCGAACTGTCTCTTTTCCTGGATTGAGGACAATGAAGCCAGAAGAATCAATAACGGGTAGAGAAAATGGGACTGGATCCGAAAATGGTTCGAAAACGTTTCGTATCCTGGACTACGGCATAGGCGGTACTTACGTATTTAAACCGTTACGATCTGAGGACCACAGAGACACGAGCTGGTATACGATGACCTCGATATACAACCCTTCATGAAGAAGTGCCTACTTCTGGCATTGCAATCGACCATTTTCTTTCGACGGGGTCCGCATCGGGATGTGATTTAGGTGCGCTTAGAAATGTATAATACAAAATCGCGGCCAATTTTCCATAATATAAGTGAACGACACTGTATAATGTCCATTATTTCAAAATTCAGCGAAGGCCGGTGAGGGCGGCGTCATCAATAGTTCGGGCATTGCCGAATATTTCTCTTCCGCCCTGTGCTTTCTTTGTCAAGCTTGGATATTTCCGTATAATCTTGAGAATAGTGAAGGTCTCTCCATTTACTCCATTTCGTGTACCCACTCTGGAGTAACTGATAACAGGATGAAGCCGGTGTTGAAATTTCTTCGGAATTTTTCGCCTCAACTCATGGGTTGGAAATACCAATTTAAATCAATGTTGGCCTCGTCAATATTCATTTTCCAAAATATCCAGAGACTTTATATGTCAATAAATTTGTAAGCGAGCAAGAAACACACCTAAGGAACTAACTATCTAACCCCTTCCTAAACGCACCCAAAGCTTCGTCAAATAGCTTCCTAGAGCTCCATCCAATATGAATAATTCCGGGGTACTTTTTCTCCAAAGCAGAAGTATCCCATGCGCAATGATCGACATAGATATTCGGGAGTCGTTCTCCCTTCTGCGCGTATCGACCCAGGAACCTCCCCAAACCATCCGGTAAGAATTTGCAATCAATAAAGCATATATGATCCAGCTGCGGAGAAGGACCTGTAGGTGTTCGATCGGTGTTGGTAGGTCTACATGATCCAGCTGCGGAGAAGGACCTGTAGATGTTTCGATCGGTGTTGGTAGGTCTCCATAATTGAAAGGCTGCTGTCTAGTGCAGCCTCGCTGAGTGTCTATCCAATAGTTGACAGGACCAGCGTGTATATCTCGAGAACGTTGAGAGTAATTACATGGCGGTGACAGTAAGAGTAAACGATGATCGAAAATACTACTGTGTGTCTACAGTTATGTCAGTGAAGCGGAACCTAATCAAATGTGTAGTGAGCCGGCAGGCTTACAATAATCCACATCAACACAGCTTTCGAAGCTCATGAAACGGACAGAAGGCAGTAAAACCTCAGTGCCAGCGGATCAGTGTGGTCTGTTAATGATATAATTGTTAGCTTCGGTGCGTCTAGGATTGGAAAGGGCGGATCATCATCGGGAGGAAACTGCTTCCTCGTCATTTTCAATTGAGCCAAGGCGAGAAAGCTGGCGCCTTCGAACAAATTGTTACGATAATGAGCTTTATAGATGTCGATAGTGAGGTGGACGAGGTTACGAAAAATATGGTGAGAGGGGAGGGGAATTAGGCCAACCAGATTGACTTGGAGAACCTTTAAGGAAGTCAACGTTTCGGTGGTGAAGAGTGATAATGCCGCTGGTAATTCGGAAGATTTCATAAAACCCTCAAATACAGGAGTGTCAATTGCACCAATATTTAATCAATATTGCCACCGTAATATGTCTGGAAAATATATCCTTTGGAAGAAGAATCCAAGCCATCGCAGCACGGGAAACGAAATGAAACGAAATGGAAGATCCAGCGGGGAACATAGCCTGGACAAAATATGGATCTCCAAAACCAAGTGCTACGACACGATGCTTGTGGATGCTGATCCTGTTAACGCACCAACGCGCTACTTCGCGAGATGTTCGACCTGGAAGGTACTTGATTGCCTCCGTAACGGAAGTCTTTGCCAATTAAAATCGTGCATATAATAAATCTGTAATGGGTGATCCCTGGATCGTTCGAATGCAACTTCCATATTCGCCTATGGAGAATGCGATAACGGACTAGATAGAAGGCGTGTTGACGACTACGTGATTCCAATACCGACAAACTAGTAAAATATCCCTTCTTATCTTATAAATTCGTCCAAATGTCTTATAGGATTTACCATCAGATGGAGGACATGCTACTGAGAATTTGAAAATTATCTGTAATAATTCCTCTGGAAGACGGCGGATGGGTGCAAGTAGCCCCTCTACGATACGGATGGATTGCTGGAAACATTTTATCCTCGCTGTAGAGTCTTGTGCGAACCGTGATTTGCGATTCGCGCGTAACTTTCTCCGTTTAAACTCCGCGCGAAGCTGGACCAAGGCCTCGAGATCTCCTTTCCACTTGGCCTGTATCTACTTGATATCGATAGCTTGGAGCTTTGAAGAATAGAATCCGCTTGAAGCTCGAGACGATCATAATGAACCATAGTGGAAAAGGGATT
>KN837124.1:163218-219647 GCA_000827215.1 Sphaerobolus stellatus SS14 | reverse complement strand
CAGTGGCAGGAAAAATTCAGCCGACCCCCTTCTGGATATGCTTTTATCCGACGCCCACGTGCAATAACATCGACACCCACGGATGACATCAGCGTGGAGCACTCACACTGGCAAGCAACCGCACGACGACCTCCGAAGGAGTCTCTTCAACGTCCAGGACGATGTGCAGCTTGTCTTCGTACTTCTGCTCCATAAAGTGTAGATATTACGGTGTAGTACTGTCTAAAGCTGAGAGTTGACAACATGAAATCCCGTCGACGTAGCTAGCATTTTGCTGTCCTCGTTAGCTCCTCCCATCATCCAGTACTTGACGCTCGTGGTCTGCATCCAAATCGGGACCTCCAATATTCCATGGCTGTCTTCCTATACACCATACTTCGATCTCATCGTCCTCCGTTTAGGGTCAAGCTACCGCAGCGTCACGTGGTCATTCCATGGTGATGTCTGACGCCCTGTCCGTCGATTGTGTGCCGCCCACGTTAGACCCTATGGATTGTTTGAACCAGATGGCGATGTATGACGTATGAGCTCTTTGAGACCTAACGGTGGCATGGAGATGGCATAGGTGAGTCGCCCCCAGTTGTCCTGTGGAATTGCAAATCTGACGATTTACAAGGTCTAGTACGCAGCATCAATGTACAGATATCCTACCTGGCAACACCATTCGTATGCCTCTTCCAGCATCCCTAACTGAGCTCTCCATTGATATATACCTCCGTCCCCTGGCAAGGCTACATTACTATGCGTACCTGGACGTCCAACGTCGATTGTTCCAGTCCATCGCTCCAGATGAATTATATTTCGCCGTGATATTCCCACCAAATTTTGTCAGAGCTTGGTGAAATGCATTCGGGTCTCGGATTGTTGATGCCCCAGGATGAGGATCAAGGATGTTGAGCTTTCAGGCTGACTTCCACGGTCAGAAGCTACAACAGTTCTTCGATGATACGAGACTAGAAGTTTTCATGCAGAAGGATATTCCAGAAATAGATATTTAACCTAGGCGATTGAATAATACGTATGTCAGCCACCACTGCGTCGAATCGTAAATTGTATCAAACCACATTCCTCCTTCATCAGGTTGTGTCTTTTCTCTACATAAAGCGCGGAATTGAATCGACCTTCCTCGCCCGATACATTCCGTTTTCCGGTGAGGACGGTCTTTCTTGTCCTATCACAGATAATGACCTACTAATAAGACGTTCTACTACCCGATGGAGACCTCTGTGTTACATTTTTTACAATCCGCCGACCGAGATAGACTCTGATGCGCGGCGACTTCGCTATCGAATAATCTCCAATCTCACTATCTTGGCTCTTGCTAGAGGGCATGTTTCAAGAATTGATTTTTCGAACAATTTACTAAACACGGATGGTTGATTAGTGCACGTTGGGAAATCGTACTCCGACACCAGTGCCATAGGGCATATTTCCAGCTTAGCCTCGACGACTGGTACGCCGTACATTAGGCCATTCTACATAGCTTAAATCTAGCCTCAGGGCTGACATTTCAACAGGTTAATATTTTATAACTTAGCCATATTTTCTCGTGTCGTTACTCATGAGTTGTCGTTGACAACATTACTTAGTCTATGGAAGGGAAGAGAAAACGGATTAGGCGAGACTTCGGACAGGTACGTACTTAATTATATCTTGGATTCTTTCTCGCATATTTTGATATCATAATTATCAGTCCGCTTTACCTACTGCATAGGTTTAAGATAAGATGCGGTGGAAACGTTCCATAGCGGAGGAACCGGCCCGGCGGCCCTAGCACGGTATCAAATAAGTTCTCCCTTACAATAACCAAGCACCCACAGCCACCAACGCGGCCTGCTACGAAAACTACAACATTCGCCCAGTACTTTACACCGCCAGGATTATGTCGATCGCAACGATTGACAGTCAGCCAAACAATTGCCAAGACTCCAAACTGTCCAAATCCGTGTTTAATCCAACTTGCCATCCAGTCCTTCTGATCAATCTTGTCCAATCGACGCTGAATGCCCGTTCTACCTCTAATCCTTTCGATCAGCAGATTCCCTTTCAAACCCTCCAATCGTCATGTTGGAAAGATATCTTCAGTCATCATGATTCCCATCACGCTGATTGGAAAGGCAGGTCTAAGCCATTCTCCAACCTTGGTGATTAGACACTAAGCTTCACGTCCTTCAATTGTTACAATCGGTGAAATTTTCCATACATCCCTCCAATCGTCACAAGCCCATTCTTCCAGTCAGTCCGATTGGAACAATTGTAGGATGCACGTCCAAACTTTATGACTGGGTGGTGAATTTGAACATTTCCGATCAGTACAATTCTAGGAATAGGTTTATGACCGGACAGTTATCTCCATCCTGCTCCAACCCTTCCAATCAGACAGATAGTTCACCCCTCTCAATTATATATTGTATGAGTGTACATAGTAATAGAACAATAACACCATTCTAGTTGGGATCAGAACATACCAGCGTTCCAGTACTAATCATCCAGAGGAATAATAGCAGTTATCCCTTCAGTAGGTGTTTCTCACTCATGATTGATATCATTGTTGGGAGTTAGTGGACTACGAGACAATGGGTAGCGTCCAACCGTCAAAGAACCTCAAAGAACCAGTCCGCATGTGAATGCGATTGATCATGTGCAGATGGCAGGGGCTTTCCAAAGTTGCCAACTCATAGTCCAATCCAATCTGCATGATCAGACCGATCGACATAAACCTGTGAGTCAAACGTACTCCATTAGCCCGGCCTGCTACTTATTTCTCTCTGAAAGCTACAACGAGCTCTAGGTCGCGCTAATTGTACGTACACTTATAAGATTTAAGTAATCTAACTTATCACAATTCTTAATGCAGGTTACCAATCCTCGGACGGGCGTCGCTCTGGCTGCCTCAATCCGCATTTTTGCCGATCATGTACTCGACCATCTCTACTCTTTGAAAACTTTTGAAGCAGGATTCTGTACAAGTCTCTCTTAATCAACTGATAATCTAATGCACTTGGGGGTTCTGTAACCTCGAACGAATCTGACCATGGCGTGATTCCAAATATTCCCATATTATGAAGTAGAAATTAATAATCGTCCATAAGTATATACAGAAATAATGAGACTTATCAAACAAACATCCAGAACTTATAATCATCGGGACCGTGATTACTCGAGCCACGGGATATCATCACCTTCATAGCTATCTACGGGAAAGTACGTGCCATTGGCAGAATAATGACCGCGTTTCCACCATTTTATCTCTGTGGGCATTTCTTCGTGAAGCGACTGAACATCGACATCCCCATAGAGCAGGTCGTGTCCTGTAGTCCTTAGATCATAGGACTTCAAGAATAATGGGACCTTTTCTGCCGCTATAAACTCCATGACATCTTTTGTAACTCGTTTCGGATCTGGTAATTGAAAGTACCGTGAGCTATGTGTTTTCCTTTTCCTCGGATTAAGGTCACAGCACGACAGCCTTCGTTGTGGTTTTGGAAAGCCTGCAGAGAAAGTATGTATTCAATTGTCCATGAGATATGAGATAGAAATTCAACTTACGAAATTCTTTGTGTCTTGGCAAGGGATAACTCATCAAAATCGAGATCTCGTCTGACTTTGCTTTCAAGCCGCAAGCTTCATACACGTGTTTCAAAACGTTGCTTTCGGCACGATATTGATGTTTCCAATCGTCCACACGCCTGCTCAACCGAGGAAGATATTTAATACCCAAGGAGTAGGCCTCAAGTACCGTTAATGAGGGTTTTCCGACGGGGCATGTAGACCAGTACGCATGTGGGTCTTGCGGAATCCCAAGCTGGTCAACCACGGGGTCTTCAATGAACAGGTAAAGATCTTGGTAATTTTTTGCATTCATATCACCTTCAGCGGGTGACACATCAAAGAACCAGCAGACACTATCATCTACAAAAGTATTAGTGAATTAATCTGGGCTGATATATTGTAGATAGCAACTTACACAAGGCAAAATCGTAGGAACATCTGCTTTTGGTATGAGGAAAGGATTGTTCTAATTTTGCGACGAAATTGTTTATTTGTGCCAGAAAAGAATGACACAGATTCGAATTTTCATCGGTATGCTTAGTAACATAATAGTTGAAGTGAAAGGGTTGAGTCGGAGTTTTCCAATTATGAGGAAAGCTTGAATATCTCATATATCAAGCAGTGCATGAAGACATTACGCAAAATCGTACCATATTCGGACACCTTTAGTTGTTTTTTGTCTTTCATATGTGCCGTGCAGTGATTCTCCTGTGTTGTCCACTTCCCAACCGGAATGATAGATGTTTCCCTCCTTGAAACATGCAATCAAAGCCTTATGTTCAGTAATGGTCTCGCTTCCGGGCCACCAATTGCTGAATTTATCATCTGTAAGATTTCGAGTCGAAATAGTGGCCATGACTCCACCCAAGGGAATATTCATTTTCCCGTAACTATGCTCCGATGGGAGCGGGACAATATAATGAAAGGTGCGCAATAGAGATACCATCTCCTCTCTATCTGAATGTTTGACCGATTGTGGATTTTGGAGTTTTAGAAGTAGTTCTTCACTGAATGATTGCCCACAATAAAGCTGGATCCCGAACCCCTCATCCCGGTGAACATAATCTGAAGCTGCTGATACCTGTATCATACATTTTCCGTTAATCTCCATTTGTGTCCTAGTTTATAATTGATTAACACTTACAACTGCAAGGATGACCCGGTTACGTGCAGAGTGATACTCACGCACTCGAAGCTCGCTTGATTCACCATAGTGATAGCGAGCTGAGATATTCATAGGACATGATGCGACAAAATTCCTTGTTGATACAGGTTCCTTGAGAAGATTTGGAATTGCCGTCGCCAAATACGATAGACCTGACTGGATTTCTTCAATAAATATCTCAATTTGCCACCAAACCTATTAGTAAATGTACCTCTGCATCTCGACTCTAGAACGCGAGAAAATTAATATAAGTCTATTTTATTTAGAAATTGCACGTACCCGACGATAACGTCTTACAAAATAGGAAATGATATCCTTTTCCTTGATGATTTGGCACATTAACCTCATGAAATAAGGTAGATTCGACGGAATATACCTACAGTACGATATTGGGCATATAAAGTTGAAAAGTCATGTAAGTGAACGAAGTCAATACTCTCTGTGAGTGGTACGAGCTCTGGGATGAAGGTTCACCATCTGAACGTTGAGAAGCAGTAATCTAATCTCACCTTCATCAAAGATCAAAGCTGGAAACGTTCGCGACTTGCAAACAGCTAGAAGTTGAATAACGTTAGGGTGGCTTCAATTGGGACATGGATGTCAGCTTTGTGGTTCAGGGAATAGAAGATGTTATCTTACCGGATGGCGGAAATATATTTTAATTCTAATTTCCATTTCTGTTCCTGATCAAAATCAAAATCACGCAACGGAAACTTAATACACACCGTCTGAGCCTGACGGCCGTTGTACATTCGAACGGTTACAGCTCTCTGCACACCGCCGCAATGAACTATGGCTAAGGATTCCTGTACTGTCTCCTTCTGAGTTACCAATATTTGTGTGAGATGTATATCCGCCTTCTTCAGTTGATAATACTGTCGTTATTATAAGTTTTGATCACATGCATCTTAAAAAATCGTAACACACATCGTTGATTTCTAGTTCATCCTCACTATCCTTCTTCGTTTCGGTTTGTTCATACTTGAGGAGCATGCTCGTAGTTGCATGGATATTATTGATTTGAACGCGCATTGCTACTGAATTAGCCAACTTTATAAAGTTTAGATGTAGGAGGCCATGATAAGAAACGAACTCACTAGCAGATTATTCTGTAGGCGTTGCATCTCAGTTTCATATGTCGAAATTATGTCACGGATTTTATCGGCCCGTATGTATCTCGGAAGGAATCTACCTTCGGAATTTAGCCTGATTAACCTTGCCTTCGTGTTCTCTAATGACCTGATGGGTATAAGTAAAAGCATCCGCTCGAAAAATTAGGACATACGTTTCAAGATTGAGCCATGCCTTTGAATAACTGTCGAGCATTATACCTTCTAACGGAGGAACTGTTCTAAGTTCTTCGTTGACTGTTTCCAGGAACTGAGTAATACTGGTTATGAGGATCCTGCAATCTTCTTTGTTCTTTCCCATTTGCTGGTATCCGTCAACACTGAGAATACCCAATTTCGAGACAACTTACTCACCTGAACTGGCTCAATGAGGGTAACAAAGACACCTGCAGCTCCTTTGATCAAGCCTCCGATGGCAGGGATAGCATCAGCAGCCGCAATCGTGAGCTTCGCCATTTTCAAAGCGTCTGCTATCCAATCTCCATCTATTGCCTCGTTTTCATTCTTGCAGAATGCCTTCTTCCAGAAGGTAATCTTACGCGCAACTTGAAGTGACATGATGGTGGGTAAGTGCAAGCTGCGAGCATAACCGCCAGACACAGCCTCATTCTGCAGGTGCGCGCGGTAATTACGCGATATAAGGAATCATGATATTTGGCACTTTCCGAGCATTGCCGATGTTCTAATAATAGAATATTCGACCCAAACGAGAGCAAAACTACAAGTATATGAAAACGGCGTGGAGAGAACTTGAAGATCAAGATCAATGTAGTTTCTTTCCGGGTCAAAGTTTTTGTAACGACATTTATTAGACAGGTTGTGCAAAAGCGACAGAGCGCCACCGTCGCTAAATTTTGTTGTGCACGTGTCGCTCCAACCAATCCTGCTGTCGCTCCAGCCAATGCTTCACCTCAATTTCCATATAAGGTGGAGCGACAGGAAGGCGACGCGTGCACAACTAAAATTAGCGACTGTGGTGCTCTGTCGCTTTTGCACAACCTATCTATTTGATCTATACGATGAGTCCATTAGTGATATACTTATCCTCGTGTTTTAAGATCCTGATTTCGGTCGAGAACCCCAAAGCGCTCAGCATAGTAAATACCTTGGATGCCAATTAATTTTCGTACTAGCAATTTCCATAGAAAGCGACTTTCCGAAGAAAAAACAGTTAAATTCTAATAACTACCATTTGTGATTTGGCACAGCAATCGTGAATCGTGTCATACCTACAGAAATTTTACAATTACGTATATGACTACTAAAATTGAGGATAATCAGGAGGACATGATTATATACGTTTCATGGATTATATGGAGATGTTATGCGATATGGGAATTATTGTTGCCACGATACCACGGCTTTTATATGGATAGGAAGCTCTTCATGTATGGGCTGAATATCAAGATCCTCGTAGATCAGTTCGTGACCAGTCGTTCTAAGGTCATAGGATTGTAAGAACGATGGGACTTTATCTGCTGTGAGGAATGTTCGATAATTCTCTGAAATATTCTGCTCGTCCGGCAGTTGAAAATGAGCAGAGTCGTTGCAATCGGTTCTCTTCATAGTCTCAACGTCAGAGCAAGACAGCCTTCTTTTTGGCTTAGGGAAAACTACATGAAAAAATTAATCCATCTTTGAAGAAAGAAGGAAGAAAGAAAATGACATACGAAAATCCTTGCGCTCGGGCAAGGGGAAACCCAACAATTGCGAGACCTCATCTGATTCCGGATTTAAACTGCATGCTTCATACATCTTGCTCAGAATGTCCCGTTCCGGAATATATACATATTCTAATGCATGCAATGTCTTGGTCAAACTTGGGTAGTATTTAATCCCTAGAGAATAAGCTTGTAGCACCGTTAAGGATGTAGTTCCAGATGGACAGGTCGACCAATAAATCTTCGGGTCTAGCGCATAGCCAGAATAATCAACAGTGGGGTTCTCAATAAAAAGATATAAAGTTTCTGATTGTCTTTGCCCTGCATCACGGTGCGGTATCTCAAGTTCCCACATGATACGATCACCTGCGAGTAATTTACTAAATTTCGTTGGGTGATAATTGCTTAGCGGTATAAACCTACATAGTATAAATTCGTATGCCTCTCCAAATGTGTCATGAACACATATTTCTTTTGCCGTTCCGAGAAGAGAGTTAACTTGGGCTAAAAAGGCATGATACATGTTGACGTTCTCCCCTGGAATACTTTTCGTAACAGAAAACCGAAAAATATACGGAGTTGTGACTTCACAATCAGAAAGGAAACTCAAATAGTGCATCAACGTAATAGTCAAGGAATAAAAGGTAAGACCTTACCTTATGCGCACACCATTAAATGTACTCTGTATTTGATGTTGTTCGTGTAATAATATTCCATCAATATTGTACCACCCTGAATAAGATATATTTCCTCCCTCGAAACTTGCAATTAAAGGCTCAACGCAGGATGGTCCCAGTTTATAACCTGAACGAGGTGGAATGGGAAGCCTCAGGAAGATTCCGCCCAAGGGCGGGTTTTTCTCATGCATTGGGATATCCCATTCAAATTCGTGGAGCGGTATAAGAGAATGAAAAGCATGCAGTATGCTAATCAGTTCACGTTTATTTGAACGGGGGATTGAGGTTGGATTCGCAATTTTCTGAAGAAGACCCTCAGAGAGTGAATATGTAGAATAAACGGAGACGCGGAAGTCTCCAATTTCAGAAAGATCGTGTGGGTTTATTGGTTCCTTTTATGGGCTAAAGGATTAAAACTACGCATGAGAGACCATAGATACTCACGAGTGCAAGAACAATGCGATTGTCTATGCCGGTGGACTGGTATTCGCGTATTTGAAGCTGCCCGGATCTAGCATAAGAATAGGAAACCGAGGAGTTGATGGCCGTGTATTCCAAAAAAAAGTCAAGACAGGCACGTTGGAAAAGCATCGGAAGCGTAGTCACTAAATGTGAGATACCTGCCTAGTGCGTGTCAATACAGCCCAGATCTCCATTACCACGATATAGATTGGCTGACCCTTGCATCTCGACTCTGAACGCGGCTGAATATCAGCATGATTTTCGCAAGAAGTGAAATAGAGGCGTACCCGGCGATAACGTGTTAGCAGGTAATCGATAATATCCTTCGTCTCAAATATGGTGCCTTAATTTTTAGTAAGAAAAATTATACGGAATGTTTACCGTGGTATACTGGTAATATAACATAAGAAACATGTCCACACGATCCTCCGAAAGAGGTATTAAGGCTGGGCAAAAAATATGCTTCGCATCCCTTACATACATTAATAGTACAAGCAATCTCACCGTCATCAAATATCAAGGCAGGGAGGTTTTTAGAGTTGCAAACGGCAAGGAGTTGGGTAACGTTGGGATGTCTTTATCTCAGTTAAAGGTGAGCTTTTTATCCTTTGGGATGGCCTCAAGTACCCTACCGGATACGGGAAATCAACTGCAGCTCCTTATTCAAGTTCTGAAATTTAACGATTAAATTGATATTTTGTAGAACGTAACGCAATCACGCACTTTATAAGCCTGAGTACCCTTGTATATTCGAACCATGGTGGATCTCCGAGTTCCACCACAATAGACTGTTGCTAAACACTCTTGGACAGTCTCCTTCGAAGATTCCAATATTTGCGTGAGATGAATATCTGCCGGCTTTATTTGATAATACTGTCGTGGTCATTAGGTCGCGAACATCTAAAAGAACACATGCTACTTACATCGTCCATTTCGATATCATCTTCATTATTTCTGTTTTTTTGGTCTTTCTTAAGAAACTGGTTAGTCGTTGCTTCGATGTTGGTGACTTGTAATCGCATAGCCAACGAATTAGCTAGCTTATAAAATATCAGTGCTAGACTTCAAGTTCAAAGGCAATATCTCACCAGTAAATTATTCTGAAGGCGTTGCATATCGCTTTGATAGCTCAAAATTATATCCTGGATTTTTTGCGCGCGGATGTACCGAGAAAGGGCCCTCCCTTCGGAGTTTAGCTTGATCAAATTTTCTTTGGTACTTTCCATAGCTCTAGAGGATAAAGGATATAGGTAAGGTCTTCGATTCAAAAAAGTGTGGAACATTGAGACATGCTTTTCGAAATTTGACCATGCGTTCGAGTATGGATCCATCGTCATGTCCTCAAACATGGAAATCATTCTCAGCTCTTGGTTGACTGTTTGTAAGAGCTCTACAATGCTCATTATCAACATCTTGCAATCTTCCTTGTTCTTTCCCATTTGCTATTATTTATATTTGTTAGATACACAGTTATGAAAAAAATGCCACATAATTAAATACTGACCTGAACTGGGTCTAAAAGCGCAATGAAGACCCCTGCAGCGCCTTTAATAAATCCTCCTACAGCTGGGACAGCATCGCTGACAACGATCAACAGGTTTACTACCTTCAGTGCATCTGCTATCCAATCTCCTCTAGCGTTGTTGCTTTCGCCTTTATGCTTGATGGACGACTTCTTCCAGAATGCGACCTTGCGGACAACTTGCAATGGCATGTAGTGGTGGTGGCTAAGGACAACCTGAATAAGGACAATAACGCCCGGCGCAAATATAGCATCGGAGCATAGCGCTTGCTTGTACGTGTACAGCTTTGGGTAATGGTAGTGCCTTGAAATGTGGCACATGCTTACCAGTCACCAGACGGAGAATGAAAGACCCACGGTGTTATATAAATTGGGTCCGTTCATAATAAAAGAACACACTTGCCTAAAAGTAAAGGGGAAATTAATGTTAACAATGGCAGAAGAAACGGGTAGTTCGCTTATCGTGTTGTGTAAGGATATCATTGGCCCCATCATGAACACTGAATGAAGCCTACGGACCATCAGTGTCGAACGATGGTGGGAAGCGCTTGATTTTCGGTGCTTTAAATCAAGGGAGCTTGTACTAATAGGGAACTGATATGAAATTTCTGCCGAATGTGTCCCTTCTGATGCTGAACGGTTGTTGTGAACGGTTGAACCCTTGAATTTGAACAGACCGTGTTCTTGGGAGGAAAAGCCTTACCACTCCGGCTTGATAGATTGGTTTTCTCGACGGACCAATTAGTCATAGCTTCTAATTTCTACAAACTCAGCCCGATTAGGAAGTCACACAATTTTGCATCTCACACCTTTGATAGACAGGCTTTTCGTCATGTCTTATATACCCAACAGTACAAATTTTCTATGAATCATGTATATTATGTTATGACTAGGAACATTACCTAAACCTTAAATATACATAACTGCAATTTCTAACTAGAACTTAATCTAATGTGATTCTTGAATAATTATTTCAAAAATCACAGTCATGACCCCAACAGCACAACTTATGGCTCCCATAGTTCATCATTTATCTCGGTCAGCTGATGCTCACATGGCTCTGGATGTTGCCCTTAAGTGTTTGATTAATTGCATTCATGATTCATGACTGAATTCTTGATTTATTTTCAAGCAGTACAGTCATCCACAGTATTGGTCCTGCTGGCTCAAAAGGTATATAAGTCAAAAAAGCAGAGCAGTGAATATTAGACATGTCCAGAATTAAGCAAAGCAATTTACCTAAACTGGACATTTTAGTAGATATTTCACACTGGAGCAGAGCAAAAGACCCATTTTCTAACCAAATGTACTGTGACACTGCTACAGGGTGTATACTATGTACTTAGGCAGAGGCCATGAATACTCCCAGATTCCATCTTCAGCCATACTTCCCTCTTCCGGAGTGGATGTGTAAGACCTAGCTTGTTTAGGTTAATCACATTGGATCTGATTGGATCCGAAGCAAAGCATATTAATGCCACATGTGATTGGTAATTGGCCACTGGACTGGGTTTCAGTCATGGTACTCCGCTTCCTGGCCTTGGCAATGAGCCTTTTGTGTCAACTATGCACAACTGCTGGGATCCATAGAATATCATTAAGAATAGAGCCCTCAACTTGAGGAAATATTGAGATCCCAACTTATCCTATCCTACTCTAATCTCATTCTTAAGGATGTAGATAGTTTATTCTGATTTTAAATTTTTGAATATTTTACTATCCTAGTCATATCCTAGCATAATCACATCCCATCCCACCTTAAAATGATCATTGCTGGAATATTAATATTACTATCATATATGATAATCCTATCCTATGAAATTCTACCACTTCAACCACCTGACATTCCACTCACCAATGTGTCATTGGTTCATTGCCATACCACATGTCCATCAAATTTAGAACATACTCAAAACATATTAACATTCTTCCTTTGTGGATCCACTGGCAACATAGGCCTGCAGCAGGGGGCAATGATAGAGGGAGGGAGGTGGCTCAGCACTCAGGAGTGTCTCTTTTTCAGCTGCTTTATTGTGACTGACCTAATCATCTTGGCATATCTTAGGCCTGGAAGCAAGTCTACTATTACTCTGCTAGAAGTGGCACAGCAAGGTAGTAGTTATGCACCTCAATATCTCTGCACCCCTCCTTTGTGGACACATTTGAAGGATAATTTTTGTTTGTCAACTGAAGTAAGATTGGTACTGAGCAAGACTCCGGGAGGGAGAGGAAGGGCCGCTGGGAAAAATGACAGTGTAAACATACATGCCCAGATGCACCAGCTCTGAAGCTTTCACACTTCACAAAAGTATTATGCAGTATATTATAATGTTGTTTTATCTATGCTGGAGAGATGCCAGAGAGGCCGTCACACATATTTCATCTGCTCCCCTTTCACCACAGTGGGGACATGTGAACAGCAAGTGGCTGCTGTGACTGCATACCAGCTAAGGTATGGGAAAAGCAAATCCAGCACCCTTACGTAATCGGGCGCTTAAGCGAGCGCCTAGCGCCAAATTTGACCTCGGGTGAAAAAAATTAATCCAGTTATATCTCATGTAATAACTATCCAAAAAATACAAAACAAATACAAAAAAAAAAATACAAAAAAAAATTAGAAAGCTTTAGTCTGAGCTTCCTCCAATTCCTTGAAAATATTTTCAGGCAAAACACGATGGGCCACCATATTTCCAAGCAGCCCATGCAGCCTGAGCTCCAGTGAGACCTTTAATGTATGCATCCATGAATTTTGCTGATCAATTTGCATATCTAAATTATTATAAAGTTTTTCAGAGTGTTTTAGAAGCTATTAAGAAATATACCTTTGGATTTGAATCAATGGAACACTATCCAATGCTGCAATAACATTGGCCTGAGTTCCATCCTTATCAAAGTCCTGCAATATATTTTCTTCATTAGCCTGCTGTTGAATTGCAGACCTTTCCATAACCTTGAAAAAAGGAAAGAATCAATACAAAATAAAGTGTGATTTAACCAGTACCAACCTCAAATTCTGGCCTATCCGACATTGTATGTGGCATTTGAGTTGTGTCTTGCATGGATTGCAGCTTTGAACTTTGAAAGAATTGAGTAATAAAGCTTGTTTTACCCTCTGATTCAAGCTGTCTATGATTCAGAGCATGTCGTTGTTGTGGTCTCATAGAGTTTCCTGTATAAAACCTTGGTTGCTTCCTGCTGGCATTATTTTGTCTCTCCTCCTCTTGAGCTGCATTCTGTGCATCCTGCAGTGTCCTAATAAACTCTTCCAGCTCCCCCTCACCTGTTATCTCTCCATCCATTGCCTTATCAGTTCCAATCTCCTCCTCATCATTAGACTCCACCACAAATTCAAACATGAATTCTGGCACATCCTCTTCTGCCAAACCAACTTCTCCACTTCCAGAAATATCATCCTGGTCTTCAATGATATTTACAGGAATCTCATCAGGCATTTGGATGTTTTCTGATGCTTGCAGAGTACTCCGGGCCTTCCTGAGACTCTCTTCTCTCTGGAGCTGGGCTTTTGATTTCTTTGGCATGTCTTGACTCCCTAGATACTGTAGTTTAATTACTGTAATAAAAAACTGACTAGAAACAGGGTCTACACACCAGTTTCTGAGAGGTTTCTGACTGTGTGAATAAGGCTTTACTGTGGGCGCTTATGCTGACTAATCGATCATGTGACCGCCAAATCTCGAAGTTCGAAATAGCGAAATTGCTGCAAATGGCTCAAAAAGCACCTTGGGTAATAGAGGGGAAAAAAGTTTTTTTCCTTTTCTGGTGCTTCAAAACATTTTATTTTCAAAATGTATTCAGGGAGAATTATAGCTAATTATACTATCTAACATTCTCCCTGATCATTTCTGTAAAAACAAATTTGTGGAGGATGAGGAATCACTGACGAGTTTTGAGACAGATTGCTTATGTAAGGGTGCTGGATTTGCTTTTCCCCTACCTTACCTATAAAACATGGGTCAAGGTGGCATCCTCAGACAATGCTTCAATTTCAAATGTTATATATGGGAAGAATCCTGTGTATTATGAGTTATGACTATACAGAGTTTTTGAATAATTTAGTACTATCTCTCTCTGTCTGACAGCCAAACAGTCATTTTGCATCACTTCTTGTGGAGTGCTAGAGTATCATGAATCTAATACAAGTACCCATTCATATTTCTTCACATTCATAGACAATCCTCTTATAGAGTATGCATAGAAGCAAGGTCAAGTGATGTTTCTCTTTTGATGTAGTATTAAAATAGCTGTAAGAAATGCTTGGGTATTTTTCTCCACTTTATGAGTAAGAGTGTAGCTCTCTCACTTCAATTCTGTGTCTCAGACATCCAAGCCCTGTTTAAATATAAAGGAAAAACTTGTCATTAGAAATTGAGTCATCCAGACACTGAGAGACTAACCTCATCATCTCTGGGTTGATTACACCACAGAAAAACATTTTCAAAAGTCAGAATGTTCCAGGTTGGTATGCCCATCTATAGGTCTGAGTGCTTCCCAGTGGAATGGACTCTGACAAGGACAGCCAATATATTTGAGATTGGGATGTGATAAGAACCTTTTGTCATATGCAATTATTTCTAAGAGGTAGGTGAGGTTTATGAGACAGAAAATAGATAAAAAATCTGAGATGAGTGAGTGTTTCCAGCTACTGGTGTATCATATATGATTAGAGTAGAGCTCTGTGATCACTAAGAGGAAGCAAGTGAGGGATGTAAGGAGGGCATTTAAGAATCCACTGAGACAGAAAAGTGGATGATAGCAATGGATTCTTTGAGGCAGTGCATCTGTTGCAAAAGGAGGATATACAGCATTCACTGAGATGTCCCACAATTGCCTTTAGTTGATGAGCTAGGAACATAGGGATGAATTAGTAATGTAGGGCATTGAAGGTTTCAGTTTTATGATAGAATTGGTTCTCAGGGCACAGAGGCGTTGAGGATCAAAATAAATCTGGGCTCCAAATATTATCACTGAATTCAGCTCTGTATATTGATAGACTTTTGTAATCCTGGCCTCAGTATTACAACGCGACCTATTTCCGTAACCATTATATAAGCAAGAAACTATACTTATATTCAAAGTCCGCCTTTGTTGCACTTAGACTTCCTTATTGCAACGAAGGTGAGAACAACATATTATCCATCATTCTATATTGTATTCTAACCTTAGACTTCCTTATTGTAACGAAGATTTTTTAGACCTGTCTGCTATCGACTGAAGTGAGGCTGAAACTGACACCCTTTCACTTTTTTTTGACATCTATAGAAAAATTTCGCAATCTGTCTTGACGAGACCCATCCACTTGTACACCGCTCACAACACGATCCAGAAGGAGAGCCCTCGAAGGACTCCCTACACTGCGCATCACTGAGCCAACTATATCCGAGGACCCTTTGTCACCGTTGACCCCGCTACCCGATTCGCCAAGCCCACGTGACTCAGAATCGGACAACGAATCAGAAGGTGTATCCTTATCACTGCCATCACCGCCACCAACCGCTCATCCCAATTGATCTAGATCGTCGACAACAATGAATAACAGACCCCTGGCTGAAGTCAATTTCAGCAAGTTAAAGGAATGCCCCATACTCACTGAGGGACGCATTGACCCTTTCATCCTCCAGAACTGGACCACTGCCTGCAAGTGCTATATGAGACATGCGGAGAAGAAGCCATCGGAGATCGTGAGTCTCATAGCCGAGGGCATGATGGAACCATGACTAGTGGCATGGTACCAGGGTGGTCAGACCCGTATTGACACACACTCTCTCAGCAAATGCCTCGGGGAACTAGCAGTCCTCGTCCTGGAGAAGAAATGGCAACACAAGATGCGACAGAGGATCCTGGCAGCCAAACAAGGAGCGGGCGAGTTCATCGACAGGAAGATCGAGGTTGAGAACATGAATGCCATCCTTCTCGTCTCTGCCCCGACCTTCGTTCACCCCCGAGGCTCTCAAGGATCAGCTCAAAGCCAGCCTCAATGAGGAGCTCCGTGAGAACCTCATGAGCGAGCCACCCCTCTCGACGAAACTTGAAGCCTGGAGTATTGAAGTCAAGGAACGGGATGACCGAATGCGCACAGAGGACAAGCGTACGAAGCGACTCATCGAGGCTAGCAATGCCGCCTGAGCTGCTCGATGTCCCGACAGGAACCACCCCCTTCTCAGCCACTTCTTAGACGCACCTGCCATGTCTAGGGAAAACACTACATCCACCTCCGCCGGGGATTCCCCATTGAAGAAGCCATACCTCCCCAAGCTCTCTGAGGAGGAAAAGGCCCTCCTCAATACTCACCTAGGTTGCAGGAGGTGCCGCACATTCTACACCGATCATGATTCCAGGACCTGCCCCATGATAACAGCAAAATCTTGGCCCGACACGACAAGATACACCCCACTCACTGAGAACAGGGCGATCGCTGCCAAGCCCCACACTACTGTCGCCATGGTATACAGTGAAGACCTCTGCGATGCGGACACCGACTCATACGTACCCATACCCCCATTCACCATCCCCCACCTCTATGCACAGCTGGACCTCATGGGCCCTGCCGTAGAGGATTTCCCTCTATCTATAAAAGCAATGCTTGACATCAGTTCTCCTGCAGTGATTATTAGTTCCGGGCTGGTTAACCAACTCGGGTTGTGACATTTTGAGCTACCACCTGAGGAGGATAACTGTTACATCCTGATACGGAATACACCTGGTAAGCCGCGCAGAAGTAAATCAATGTTTCCGGTCGGAAACACCAATGACTTGTACTGAAGGGACTTGGCTTCAACTTATGTGTTGCGCCCTGCAGAGTCGTAGGTTGTCCCTACTTCAGAGTTCCAGAGTAAGAGGTAAGGTCGGAGCCGGATGGGAATGAAAACCCGAGCGGAGAAACAGACAAGAGAAGAGTTAACAGAGAATACGAGATTCGATTTCTGACTGAGTAAAAGTAGATACAAATGAGCATATTTAAATATAAATAACCGGGCGGAAAAACAAAGGATAAACAGATAATCAAAGATGAATCATAAAAACATAATTGGTGTATGATGGTGTAATAATACACCGTGTGGAGCCGGTGGGAAAATAACGTAAATGATGAAGGGTCAAATACATCAGCTGAGTTATAAGCGAGAAATGAGCACATGGTGCAAAAGATAAAACAGATAAGAAAGATAAGAGAAATCCGGTCGGAAAACAAAGGTTGAGTCAACATGTAAAATCAAGTGAGCGTGAAGGAGCCGCGCGGGAAAGAAGGCCGTGCAGAAAAGGTCTGAACAAACGAATACAAAATGAATGAGTGAAATGCATATAACATGAATAGTAAGAATAATAGAAATATAAGCCGGTCGGATCAGTACTTGACAATAACCTAGCATCACTGTCGGATGAACCATTAAGATGTCGAGAGTATGTCAAGCTTAGAGTGGGGTCAGGAAATGGGAATTGGAAATCAGGAATGTTTCATGCTAAAGTACATAACGGTTTACCAGTGCCTCTAATATTAGGGATGCCTTTCTTATCCACTGAACACATTGTCATCGATGCAGAGGCTCGTACAGCCATCAACAAATGTGTGAACTATGATCTTGTGAATCCCAAGCTGCCGCCACCATGAAAGCGGGATCTGCCTTATGTTCCACCATTGCCAACTCCCAAGAAGACTCGTTTACCCAAACTGCCGGATATCTGGAATGCACCTGAGCCCACACTAGTGGGTTACCTGTTACCAGAAGACATCATGGCAGCCATTAAGGAATGAGTGGTGGTCCTCACAGACGTGAAACTACTGATGGACAAAGACAAAGAATTCAAGAAAATCTTTGCTGACCGTTTTCCGCTCAGACTACCAGACACAACTGATATCCCAGACCACATCTACCATTGCATCCGATTAAAAGATAAGAACAAAGTCACAAAATCTCGAGGCTATGCAGCACCAAAGAAATACCAGGATGCATGGAAGAGGCTTCTTGAGGAACACCTTGCTGCAGGACAGATCCGGCCCTCTTCATCCGAATACTCATCCCCTGCATTCTGTGTTCCGAAATACACTGGAGGTGTGCATGACCTCACCATAGACCCACACTGGGTAAATGATTTCCGGGACCTAAACGAAAATACCATTCAAGACAGCTATCCCCTACCCCTTGTCACGGACATACTTGCCGACTGTGGGAGAGGCAAGATATTCAGGAAGTTAGACATCACAAATTCCTTTTTTCAGACGAGAGTACATCCGGATGACATCCACCTCACTGCTGTTAGAACACCTTGGGATTATATGAATTGGTTGTAATGCCCATGAGAGGCTGCAATGCCCCAGCAACCCACCAACACCGAATGACTGACACACTACGAGAACTCATTGGCAAGATCTGTCATGTTTATATGGATGACATCATAATCTGGTCTCAAACGCTGGAGGAGCACGAGAAAAATGTTACCACAGTTCTCGAGGCACTCCGTAAGGCGCACTTAGTCTGCAATGAGAAGAAATCAATTCTGTTGGCTTGACAGATAAGCTTCCTGGGACATGTTATCTCGGCAGGAGGAATCCAGGCAGACCTGAGGAAAATAGATCACATCCTTGACTGGCCCATACCCAAAACAGCAACCAATGTTCGAGGATTCTTAGGACTCACCAGATACATAGCAGCATTCCTTCCAGCACTTGCAGAACACACAAGTGTGCTCACACCCCTCACAAACAAGGAATGCGACCGAGAATTCCCACCATGGACAAATGAACACCAAATTGCATTCAATCAGATCAAACAGATAGTTAAAAATGCAGAATGCCTAACTGTTATTGATTACAACCATCCAACACACAAAATCTTTCTCACCATGGATGCTAGCGATCGCAGAACCGGAGCTGTCCTCAGTTTCAGAGCCACGGAGGAAACCACCAGACCCGTGGCATATGACTCATATCAGCTAAATGATGCTGAGAAGAATTATCCAGTGCATGAGAAGGAACTATTAGCGATTGTGAAAGCCATGAAGAAATGGCGGACTCACTTACTTGGTGCAAAATTCGAGCTATACACAGATCATCGTACACTCGAGTATTTCCAGCAGCAGAAAGAAATGTCGAGATGACAGATGCACTGGTCTATGTATATGGCGGATTTTGACTTAAACATCATATACATCCGAGGGGAGGACAATACTGCTGCAGATGCACTTTCCAGAATGCCAGATGAAGAACCATTAGCAGCCCTTGCTGCCTGTGCGCTCACATACACCTGAAATGCACCCCAACCCTTGAAAGCAGCAGGGATACTCAAGATCTCCACCGATATGGAAATACTGGAGAAGATCACGAAAGGATATGAGACTGACAGCTTCTGCAAGCAGGTCCATGCCGGAATTAACACAGGCAGTATTGAAGGAGCCAGAGAGGAGAATGGACTACTATATTTAGGCAAACGACTACTCATACCCTGCAATACAGAGATGCGAGAACTACTCTACCACTTGGCACATGACACTCTCGGACATTTCGGATTTAACAAGACCTATGAAGCTCTCCGAGACTCCTACTATTGGCCCAACATGCAGAAGGACCTTGAACAGGCATACATCCCACCATGTACTGAGTGTCAACACAACAAGGATGGAACATCCAAGCCCACAGGTCCTCTACATTTCTTGGCAGTACCAGATGGCCAATTTGAGACAGTTGCCGTCAACTTTGTGGGCCCACTTCCAGAGGAGGACAGGAAGGACACTATTATGATGATGAAAGATCTTTTGGGAGCAGACATCAGGATTGTCGCTACACACTCAACCTACACAGCTGCTCAGATTGCCGTGGTGCTGTTTGATGAATGGTATTGTGAGAATGGACTTATGAAAAACATAGTGTCCGACCGTGATGTTCTATTCACAGCAGATGTCTGGAAGGCTCTACACAAACTCACTGTGGTTAAACTAAAAATCTCAACTGCCTATCACCCCGAAACTAATGGAAGCAGTGAACATACCAATAAGACAGTCAACCAGGCAATCAGATACCATGTCGACATCAATAGGAAGGGATGGCTGGCTCAGTTACCACAGGTGTGATTCGCCATCATGAACACAATTAACACATCCACCAGCTTCTCTCCCTTCCAGCTTAAAACTGGAAGATCTCCTAGAATCATTCCTCCACTCGTCCCTCTCCCTGAAGGAGTGACAGCCAATGACATCACAGCAAGGGAAATCATAGACCGACTTCAGACTGATGTAAAGGAGGCACAGGACAGCCTCCTGGCTGCCAAGGTACGCCAGGCACATCATGCCAATGAACACCGTGGATGTGAGGATATTTATGATGTTGGCGACCTGGTGATGCTCTCCACAGCCAATCACAGACGGAACTACAAAAGAAAAGGCAAGAAGTATGTTGCCAAGTTCATGCCTAGACACGATGGACCCTACACAGTCATAGACACATTTCCTGAGAAATCAGAATATACCCTCTGCCTACCAAATACTCCCAAGACATTCCCAGGATTCCATGCAAGTCTACTCAAGTGATTCATACCAAACAATGCGGAACTGTTCTCCAGCCATGAATTCCCGCGACCTCCACCAAGACTCATGGAGGAAGGCACCGAGGAGAATCTGATAGAGAAAATTGTGGACGCATGATGACGAGGAAGAGGTAAACAATACCTCGTAAGATGGATTGGATATGGAAAGGACCATGATAAGTGGATATCAGGGAAAGAGCTGGAGAAGAACAAAGCCTTGGACATATGGGAACACAAAAATGGTACCAATATTTAACCATATATATTTCTCAGAGCGGGGAGGGGTGTAATCCTGGCCTCAGTATTACAATGCGACCTATTTCCGTAACCATTACATAAGCAAGAAACTATACTTATATTCAAAGTCCACCTTCGTTGCACCTTAGACTTCCTTATTGCACTGAAGGTGAGAACAACATATTATCCATCATTCTATATTGTATTCTAACCTTAGACTTCCTTATTGCAACAAAGATATTTTAGACCTGTCTGCTATCAACTGAAGTGAGGGTGAAACTGACACCCTTTCAACTTTCTATGTTTGGATTGTGCTTAGGGAAACCCCTGAGCATCCTTGCTTTGGCTTCTGGGTGGTGAGCTATGGAATGAATGCTGCCATGTAAGCTGATATATTTTAGCTTGGGAAAGTTTCCTTCTCTAATGATTGGCAAGAGGATTAGAACCAATGAATTGTTTGAATTTTGAGTGGACAAGGGAGGGGAAAGATGTGCAGATAAGTAAGGTCATTATGGGAATAGCCTGAGTCATTCTGGATGTGATGTTGATATCAAGTTTGATGAGGTGAGGGAAGATGATTAATTCAGGTTTGCCAATATGCTCCATGGATACATTTAATACATGATGCATTCAGTATTTAATATCAATATAATGTTAGATGTTTCCCTCACATATTTATTGACACACCAGGATCTTCTAGATCCTATTACAGTGGTTCAAACAAACTTTGTCTCAGTCCTATTGAAAGAGCATTCTCTCTGATGACCTGTGTAGTGTGCCAATTGTATCTGAACAGGTTGAAACATTTGGTGTGCAAGATTGTAATGTGTGAGTGAAGTGGTATGAGGCTTTATCATCATTGTTGATAGTTGTTGTTATCTGGTTGCTGCCAGGATCTTGCAGAGTATGAGTATTGATGGTGAGATGGAAGATCAAATTATTACAGAGTCCCCATGCAGGTGTGTGTTGCACTGATCAAGCTAGGAGGAGGGCTTTAACTTCAATGCAGGTCATCAAAGTGAAAGATTGCTGATATGAACTTGGGAGATGAATTGTGAGTGTGTCATATTGGATGCATCTCAGTGTATTGTATTGATCTACAATGCTCATGCAGTGATGTTGACCATCTACCTGCAAAGAAGCCCAAAAGCCCTTATGTGAATAAGGATAAGAAGCCTGGTACAAAGTATGTGTGATCATATCATATCATGGTACATATATAATAACTAAGCTTTTGGCTTGGGCTTCTTAGTCACCCAAAAAACAAGTGTATGAATGCTGGTAACCTGGTGGCTGAGGCAGCTGGTAATAGGGAGGTCACACAGGTTGAAAAGCCAGGCAGGAAGAGGAAGAAGGTGGCAAACAAGTCAAGAGATGAAGTAGGAAGGGTCAGTGAGGTGTCAGCAACTCAGCTCAGGATGTGTATGCTTCTTAATAATCCATGTGCAGTTGCTTACACCATTTATATAGAGGATCATCACAGAAGAAAGCATTGCAATCCACTATTGAAAATATGAATGCAAACACATTGTAGCCCATAGCAGAAATGAGTACAAGTGCATTGTAATCCATCACAGAAGAAACAACTGTGAGCACAGTGGACCCTATTGTTGAAGCTGTGATTGTATGTGGAGACAAGCTTAGTTGATACATCTGATCCAGATATCATTTGAAAGTTAGCTACTGTCATCCCATCTGCATCTCTGTGGATCTTACTCACAAAATGGATGTTCCATTTGAATTTGTCAATAAATCTGGTAAGGATGAAACCATCACTGCTGGATTAGGATGGGCATAATGTGTATGTGTGACATTGTGGTGGTGTGAATGGAGGATGTATGTCTGTGCACCCATGAGTCCATCAGGGGACATGTTGCAATAGTGGGTGAAGACAGTGTACCATATGTCTAGCCTCAATGGGAGTATGTGGGTGAGGCATATGGTCTGAATACACTGGTTGAATATATGATAGGGCTATTGAAGAGGTTCAAAAAAAGAGTATGATAGGACTGTTGGAAGGATTTGAGAATAGCTAAGGCTCTGATGGCTGTCATGTCCTGAGAGAATGTAATTGTAAAGGTAGGATGAATGTTAAGTTTGAAGAAGAGATATTATTTTAATGACTCAGATTAAGCATTCCACACTGGTGATAAAAATATAGATTATTTTTATTTTTATTTTTATTTTTATTTATTTATTTATTTGTAGCAAGGCATCCAAATAGCTGTTCCCTGGAGTTGAAGTGTTGCTATCTTAATCACAAAACTAAATAGTGTCCTGTAGGAACACCTTTGGGTCCCAGCCAGTTATCTTCTGGTCCCACACCTGAGAGCTGCTTGTCCTGTGCCTGAGGCATGCCTGTCACAGCTCTGGACCTTATTGGTCCTGCATGTCAGACAATTGTGTCCTTCAACTGGGAGTTTCCTGCCCCAACTTTATAGATCTCCTCATCCACTTCACTAAATAATATGATCCAGGGCTCATTATAAAGCTAGTATCTACTACCTTCTTATAAAATTGCTTAACTAGGCATATATCCATTCATCACTACTATATACATGGCTATGTCCACATATCGATCAATTGGGCACATTTCCTCCTACCCTGCCAATTGGATCAAAGTTCTTAGTTTGGCAGCATATTTTGTTACTGAAAAATATGCACTATATTACAGAGAAACAGATGGTTTCATCCCAAGAGAATGTGGAGGTCCCCTGTTCCCCTACCTCCAATAGCAGTAAGTGCATATTCTGACACATTCCTCAGCTCATATTTGATGTTGATCATCTCACATAGAATGGCTAAAAGCTGCAATGTTTATATCACAAGAACTTAATCATGCCAGGGGTATTAAATCAGTGAAACACAGCCAGATACTAGTTAGTCCCTTCATGGTTTACTACTTCAGCCTCACTCTTAAGAATTTTTCATTCCAGAGTATATGGATACTAGAATAAAAGGCACAGTAAGGGACATATTTATTATTGAGTATGGGGCTCAATGATATTGTCTTTTGAAAGTTCCAATGTTCATGTTTCATAGACTACTAGGCTATCAACATCGCAAGGTACCCCCTATCCTCCATTATGTATTCTTCAGAGTTTATATGCTCTAAATGTATAAAATGAGTGTAGTGGTGCTGCAGAATCACTATCCCTGTTATCTCTTTGGGGAGATTGAAGAGCACATGCATTGATCTCTACTATTGATCACATGTTAATCTTACTGCCCTCTCCAAAACTATAAATACAGAGATACTGTGCTTTAATATTCCCATCTCATCTCTCTTTCCTTTTCTCCCCTTATTTCACATATCTTCTGGGGTTTTCAGTGTGTTTTTTATTAGCTTAATATTTCCACTATAGTTGAATCATCTCCTAGCCCATGTCATGCAATCCCTGCCATCCAGGCCATCCAGCAAACTCCTGCATATCTAATGGACACCATGCTACTCTGCAGAAGTTCCTTTCTGTCTTCAGCCCACTGAAATTGGCATCACAAACAAATTCATTGTCTCTGCCTACTCCCAAGACAGCCACTTATTCTGCTGAAAACTCAACCTTTCTTCCCATCATTCAACTCCTCACTGATGAAGAAATTCTGTTTTCTCACCTATCTATTTCTCAGCCAACAGTGCAGCATCTTCTTTCTAACACAATCAGTGAAAACATGTTTTAACCATCCTTTTTGGATAAAGTGAAGTGATTAGGACCTATATGGCAACACCTAGGAATGATTCACACTGCAGAGATAGCTTTCTGGTTTGATGGACAAGTAAGTCTTCTCTCCCTCTGCCTATTCCAGTCACCAATATTTTCTTTTGACCTTTTTGTGTCCTAGATGAATATTTTCAATATACATACCTTTATTCAGACCCAGAGCATTGCAGTTGTACGGATTGGACATTCTGGAACAGATCCTAATGATATCCAAGCTTGCTGCTGCATCATAAAATGATGAGATGGAGTTGTGCCTCTTTCAGGTTGAGAGAAGGCAAAGAAACAGTAAAAGGTAGTGGTACACTGAAAATATTTCTGATGGGGTTTTCGCTCTGTTATAAATGGTGATCTTTTTCTAATTATTCTTTCATATTAACTATATTTAAATCTATAGATGATGATCCTGTTGAAACCAACAATATTCCCAAGCTGTCTCAGTGGCAGAAATACAATGATAATGTCCAACCAATCGTATGAATATTATTATGTTCTATTCACTATAATACTGATGTTTACATGTTCTAGATTGAAATTTAGGCTGACAACCTCCAAGTAGTTCATATATGGCAGAAGGGAAACCATGACAATGCAGTCATTACCAGGGCATTGTATTGGTCCTGGAATCTTCATAATGAGGTATCTTCTGCATTACACCATCTGGGTGCAAAGCCCACATAGATAATACAAGGTAAGCCATTGTCTAGCAGTGAATTTACAATTTTTTATAGTGCACTTATTTATTTTTATGCAGGCTTGTTAGCAAGATATACATTTTCGCAGAGGAGCACCCTTCTTAAGAAAGTTACCCTTGAACTTCCTGAACAGTTTCCTGAATACAACTGTCCCACTCTCAAGAAAATCCATCAGATTATTCTAGCAGTGGCATGATGAGCTTGCCTTCATGCTGATCCTTTCACTGCAGTTCATAAACTCGCAGAAAGAATACCACGAAATATCTAAGAGTAAGCCACCTAGTTTATACACTGTTTCTATCTTTATACTGAGCTTTTGATACAAGTTACAACCCACATGATTTCTCAAAGCCAGACTCTGTGTAAAGACTAGGTCTTTACTTTGGTTTAGTTAGATCACACCTGTGAGTGACTGTTTACAATTAATGTATTCAGCTACTATAAGTACAGGTATAAGTAACAACTGGTCGGTGCTAGCCGCTGACCCAGAACTATATACTATATGCTTACATAAGGTAATATTATTTAAATATGTGGACGCATATATGTGTCCATAAGAGTCCATAAGGACTTAGAGGAATTGATGCGAAGTCAATTCATGGTATGTACAGATATATACGAGACGCATATATGCATCTAAGTAAAGTCTGAGGTGACTTTGTATGAGGGTTTAAATAATCCCTTACACCCTCCCTCTTTTGACTGAGTAGGCAGGCCTACTCAATATTATCTGCATACAATTCCACAGTGAGTTCCGCAGTGGACTTGTGGACAGTTCCCTGGGGACTAAGCTATCAAAATAGCTTATACATGCCTGTAGTTCATGGGTATCAACTGGGGGGCGAGTGAAGGAGCCTCCTTCTCCATAATCTAACCTATTGGCTAGAGATGATGAGCCAGCAGTAGGCTGGCTCAGAGTGGGTTCAGGATCAGACTCATCCTGATCCATAGGTTCCCCCATACTAGGGGGATAGTAGAATGGGCTCTCCCGCATGAGGGGGAGCAAGTCATCATGAACGCAGAATTGGTTTATGATGCCTCCTTTCAACGAGGCGATCTCATTGGCCCGGAGCTGGGAACGAAGAGTTACTTCGTTCCATATTGTTTTCGTCGGTTGACGGACAAAGTAAGGCTCGAGTTTGTCTCGAGCCAAGTCAGGGGTGACCCCAGCCTTGCAGCCCAACCAGTAGGCGAAGGTGCTCCTATTGAACTTCTGGTTGCAATGTATTTTATATTTCACAGGGGCAGGGCTACAGAAGAATGGACTGTCATTCCTCTTCCATTGACCAGCGATCATCTGGTCCCATTTTCCCACTGTGGAGAATATGGATTGAAGCAGGGTCTCGGCATCATTGATGTTGATATGTAAACCTTCCAGTCAAAGGTTTCGAGGAATCCCTGAAGCATTCGTGTTAAATGTCTAGATGACATTTATCATCCAGTCGGGATCATCGTGTGAGCCACGAGGTTCTTAGGGAGGCCTGGCAAGAACCTGGCATATTCATCAATGTGGAATATGACCACAGTATGGTCCGGGAACCACTCATGAGGTTGCAGGGCTCTACCCTCGACATAGAGCCTGCACATCTCAGAGTCATGGACATCACTCTCCATGACCCAGTCAGATGTGCCTCTGAGTGTGGGCTGATCCCAGTGTTCAACCCTTGATTTACCCAATGGCTTGGGTAACACTCCAGTTACGAAGGCAGGAGGATCTGCAATGATCCTTTTTTGTGTTGTGGGGAGGCAAGAGCCTCCAATAGCAGGGATGCCTGCTTCATGAACGACCTTAGAGTCATTCCGGTTGGTCTTGCCCGCTGGGTGAGCAAGTTTGGCGGGGGGCGCAATGGTGAATCCTGAGGGATTCCCTCAGGTATAGTTGGAAGACCTGCCAGGTCTTCATCATTGTCCTCTCTATCAGACGTGGGGATATCACTAATGCGATATCCATTACAGATCACCCAGTTTGCGTCCTTCCCATAGAGGGTGTATTGTGCCCTCCCAACGTAGCAGTCAAGCTCCTGTCGAAGGTGCCTGTTTTCGAGGATAAGCTCCTCGTGGTTGAGTAATTCGTCAGAATTACCCTTGGCTTCTTGGAGTTGTATCTCCAAGGATTGAGCCTGGTTGCCCAGGTTCTTGATGGTGGCTCGACGAGAGTCAAGCTTTTCGTAGAGCTCATTAAGCTTGGCTCTATGTTCTTCAGCCTTCTTCTCTGCTGATTGAGTGGCTTCTTTGAGGATGTTGTAGTCCTCCAGTAGACGATAATAATTGTCTTGATACCTGGTCAGTTCAGGCCAGGTGTCAGAAATGATCTTGCTGATATCCTTCTCAGCAAGGCAAATCTCATATGCCTGCTTGGCAGTCATACAGTGCCATGCGGATGCATCGCAGATAGAGCAACCCATCTTTTGCTTGATTGCAACGAATCCAGGAGTGGATTCGATGACCCATTCAGTGGATGGGTCTGTTTTGAATGCCTGGATGGCACTCATAGGGATGGTGGACGAGTCCACCTGCATTTGAGCATTTTGCTCATCATCCATTGTGGTGGAAGCTGGTCAAGACATTTTTAGGACATCTTGCAAATTTCAGCCTCGTGCTAGTGGGGCTTGAATACTTTCATTGGCTTGCTGTGCTTCGGCAAGCTGGCCAGATGCCTGATGCCATAGCACCTCAGTTCAGCCTATTGGCTGAAAGTCATGTGTGATACATGTGAGCATGACACACTCATTAGTGGCGTTGAGGCAATTGCTGGGGGTTATCAATCCCATGGATCTCGAGGTATCTCTCAAGAGCCTCTAATTTGCTGCACTCGTGCAACGGCTCCCAAGTGACATCACCTAATGTCCACTTGACTTGGAAGTCAATCTTCCCATTATTGGTCCAGTGGTGACCAATAATCTCATTGACGAACCATTCTTGTTCGTCACTCATGCCTAGTTCGTACAAGGTACTCACTTCCCTATTAGGGAAGTGTTCATCATTGTTCTTGATATGGGAACGAATTAGTTTCATATGGAACATTGGGTGTATCCGAAGTTTCACTAATTCTGGAGGTAATTCCTGACCAACAGTAGACTTATTATTGTCTACCCTAAGGACTTTATAGGGTCCTATGTATTTGGGGACGAGCTTTAACACTCGTCCTTTAGGCATACTTAAGTTTGCTATGGATAAGTAGACGAGATCATTTACTTTATATATAGGTTCTCTCCTATGCCTATTGGCAAAGTGCATCTGTTTGACACACTTTTTGATTATAGCATCATGGGCTGCTATTAGGTTCCACTTCACTTGTTCAGCAGATTGTTGAATACCTCAGTATTTCAAGGTCATAGTTGTAGTGACTGAGATATGGGGCATATACCCGTATATTAATTCGAACGGTGCGAATCCTGTAGTAGCACTAGTGCTACTGTTGATGGCAAATCCTACCATCGGACATTTCTCAGCCCAATCCTTTTGGTTGTCTTTGACCACTGCTTGTAGTATTTGAACAATAGAACAATTAGCTCGTCCTGTAGCGCCATCCGTTTGAGGGTGAAATGCTGTTGACATCAACAGCTTGGTTCCTAGGAGTCGGTGTAACTCCTTCCAGAATATTGAACTAAACTTCGAGTCTCTCTTGGATACGATAGATGTTGGTAGTCCATGTATGCGGACTACCTCTTGGAGATAGATCCATGCTACCTCCTTGGCTGTTACAGTGGTCTTTGATAGGTGATCTACATGCCAGCAGCTTTATCTGCTGGTAACACTTCTTGTATAGAGGAGTCCACAGGAATTTCCTGTTATTTCAGGCAGCAGCTGAAAGCGGTGTACTATATGCTGATATATCTGGCATGAACTGTGTCAGATACTGGACTAAGCCCAGGAATCATTGGACGTCTTTATACGTCCTGGGAGTGTACCATTCACGGACCACTCGCATTTTATCTATGTCTGCATGGATACCTTTGTCATCGATGATATGGCCTAAGCAGTCCATACACTCGGAGTAAAGGTCAGCTTTACTTGGTGAGAGAAACAATTGGGATTCTCTCAGGGTCGCAAAGACCTTTCCGAGGTGTTCCTCGTGATCCTTGATCGTATTCGAGAATATGAATATATCGTCCAAGTAAACATGGATGAATAGGCCAATATGTGGCCTAAATATAGTGGTCATCAACTGCTGAAATGTGGAAGGAGCATTACAGTCTCCTTGTTGTATAACCTGGCTCTTAAATGTGCCATAAATCATCGAAAATGTAGTTTTATTGACATCTTCAGGGACTACCCTGATTTGCTTGTATGCTTCTGACGTATTGAGTTTCGAGCGATATTTCGCTCGTGCAACATCAGTTCAAATGAGGTCCATATCCGGAAAGTGAGTGACATCCCTTTCAGTATTTGTGTTCTGAAGTCGCAAATCAAATACTGTTCTCAGTATTTCTTTCAATTTCTTGAAAATGCAGAGCATCGGTACAGCTTACGATGCTGAGGTTGGTTCCCACCAACCGGCTGAAGGATAGCAGTCTATCTTAGCATGTAACTGAGGTCGCAATGCCTCAGGACATTTGGGTAATCAATAATTAAGTTGTTTATTGGGATCAATCAATTTGATCCTATGATTTACTTCACACATTGGAGATAGTTCCAATGGGATTTCGCCGAATAAATCAGTGTATTTTTCCTTCCATTGGGAGCAAAGATGACCAAAGTAGTTTTTAGTAAGTGGTATGCTTACTCGTTCAGAAGAAATAATTCTTCTTTCTTTTCGATTGAACATTTCAATCCAGAATAATTCTTCTTTCTTTTCGATTGAACATTTCAATCCCACTAGTAGGGGCTATAGCCCTACTTGGAACCTTGATAGGTTCCTGTAACCTTGATCAGCGTAGTCTTCTATTATTTCAAACATTAGTTTCAAAAAGAATGACTAGGAGGAGTCTCCATGTCTACGAGGATATGGTTGTCATCTTCTATATAGTTGTCTTGATGATATTATGGAGGTCGTCCTCATCATTGACCTCCTCAATCGAGACTCCAGCTCAATTCTGACCATTGAGTGACATTTTATAGTCACTCTTACTTACAATAGCTTTCATACTGTATGAGTTATCTTTATGATGGACTAGATATCTATCCTTGATAAATATATCGCCATAGTAATTTATGACTTTTGTATCAGTGTCGAGTGCACTGTTAATGTCTATAATGACATTGTAGACGTCTTCATTGCATACATAAGGTTTGTCCATGTATATGCACTGAAGCATGTATAAGAGTCATTTGATAAGACCACAATAGGGTAGCATATATGCTACCAAGCTTATGAGTGTTTTTAGTTCCTCCTGTGTCTGGGGAACTGGAGCAACTAGTAGTTCACTCCTAACCGTCTCGAAGGATTTCCCCTTCGTCCTTATAGATAGTCATTCAACTATCGGTTCAAGGGGCTTTTCCCCTTGCAGTGTCGCCTTATTAGTTGACATTCCATGGACCTTGGCCTCTTCCGAGGCCAGCCATACCGATAGATCATTGTCTATCGTTTCTCCATTGATCACAATGGATCCTAGGCCATTAAAGTTTATGTTGGCCTTGACTCGCCTTAGGAAAGGAGTTCCTAACATAATGTCATAGTAATCAATGTTAGCGATGTTGAACATTTCAGTTTACGTTCAGTGTCCTACAGTAATGTCTGTGGTTACAGTATAGTAGAGTTTCACTCTACTTCCTTGGAATGCCTGTTGTATTCCAATAGGCTCTGGCAGTTTATGCATGCGAAGCCCTGTTGCTCATGCACTGTTTTGTCAAACCATTTGAGGGCTTTGCCCTCTAATCTCATTCCTAAGAATGAGACCTGATACTTATAATCATCAGGGCCTAGCATGCTATGCATGTCTAGCCATCATAGGAGGCCTTTGACAAAGGTCTCAAGAGCTTCAAAGCTCTGTTCCCTGCTATACTTGTCTGGGGGAGTTACTTTAACTCCAGCTTTAGCCAATGGAGATTTCTCCATTGTCGTATTTATGTTTTGGTCAAGCATATACTTGACCATTCATACAAGGGGATTATCGCCCTTGTTATTGGACATATCTAGTATGTCCCTGTCATCTAGGTGCTGGAAGGGTACGGACCCTTCCCGATGATTCCTGACAGTGGTCTCACTGTCAGTGTCATTGTCTTCGATACCATTGAATGGAGTGTAGTGTATGCTCTTACGAGGATTCTCCTGTCTTTCATCAACCCTAGTGTTCTCGCTAGGGTGGATCGATTGTTGTAGCTCTATCATGTATTAGAGACTGGATGTATAAAAATAAAGCAATAAAACTCACTGAAATTGGACCCATCAGAGATACACAGCCTGCACTATCCACCAATACCAATTGAGGTCTTGTTCAAGTCTGTATTGTTTCATTTGGTCAGACAGGGTACTAATGGCATTGGGCATTGATGAACTGATCAAATTTGTTAAAATCCAAATTCCAAGCATCAGTGATTGTGTATAGCTCTGAACATCTTCCAAGCATGCCATATAGTAGCTCAAATTAATTATTACTTTCCATACTTTCCATACTTTCCATGCTTTCCTTCAGCATGTCCCCCTAGTGCTGGTCTCTGAGTTGTAGGTTTTCACATGCAGCCAAGGGAAATTATGAATTGATTAGTTATCCTTTGCATTTTTCCTACATTTTCCCCTGTCTGACCTAAGCATCGACACCTGTAGTGTGAGCCAGTAAGTGTTAATAATAGCAACAGAAATAATCTGTCTGTTGCTCAAGCCATTCAGGGAATTCCTGAATCAATTGAATGCTCCTGGTGTTCAATAAGAGAAACCCAAAGCATTAATATGAATGCTTTGAGAGAAGGAGATAATTCTTTCCTTGATAGAGTTAGAAATAATTATATTAATGACAACTTATTATTCAAAGTTGTCGCAGATGTCTCTGTGCATAAGCAATTTGCCATGCAAGACAAACTGTTATTTACCAAAAACCAATTTGGTAGAGATGTTCTCTGCATCCCAGAGGATGTTTTTCTAAGGGGGAGGAGACTGGTCAAAATTATAGGACATTTTGGAGTCTATAAAACTGCGAAATATATTCGTAGATCATACTGGTGGACCAGTGTGGTGAATGTCATTGAGTCATTCTGTCAGTCATGTGGCCAGTATCAAACAGTCAAGACTTATAATTGTAGACCAGTAGGTCTACTGCATAGCCTTGAAGAGGATATAGATGTCATGGCATGGTTATCAAAAATAACTGCTGACATTCCCAGTCAAGCTTTCATGCACCAAATGAAAGCTGTTTTTGGCAGTCACCTCAATTTTGAGATGACTTTCAGTGGATTCAGCTCAAATTCACTGATTCCAAACCACCAACAAACATGGTGGATAATGGATTGTTCAACCCCTCTCCAGGTTGGGTCCCAAATAAAAAAGGGATGAAAGGATACTCCTCAGGCTCCAGTCCCTGTGAAGTCACCCACTGGATCAGACTTTCTTACACTGATCCTTAAGCCTTGCTCTTTAGATAAAAAGCAAAATTATACCCATATAATTCATTATATTGATGAGGACTTGGACATGTACAACCAATCACGTGAGGTTGTACTTCCCTATGCAGAGGAACCACCCAGTGGTACCCCTGATATTGAAATGAGTGCACCAGTGAATGTGGGTGCTAACAGCACTCTTCCAGATGAGAGTGCTATGAATCTATATCATGATTTAAATGATCTATATGTGTGACTGCTAGTAGCAGTCAGCTGGGGAGGATGTAACAGTTATATTTACAGTTATATTATATATGTATCATATAATGTACATATATGCTATTTAATAATTAGTGTGGACACCATAAGTGCCCACAACAGCTTGGATATAGCATGTCAGCACATTAGGCACCGGCATACCTTTTACTTCACATCTTGTACTACCTACTCAATACAGACTTGAGTTCAGTTAGTCGTGTGTGATAACGGTGTCACCCATTATATGCAAGGGCTGTGAAGTGTCAAAGAACACTACATATCAGAGGCCTTGTGTAGCAAACATGCATGAAGATGTGGGGACAGGATCTTCTCAGTGAAAGTGAAAGATCACTGTTATACCTGTGTCCTGTGCAACAGGAGTTGCATGTTCTCTTGATGAAGTGGACCTGATCATGCCAAAGGCTGCAAACAACAAAGAACTTCAGGTGAAGCTGAAAAAACTCTGTGATGAGTAGGATGTATACAGAGAGAAGGTAGAGAATGATCACATGGCGAATAAGGTTAAAGCCAGTGTGAAGGCTTTGGGAAGCACATCAAAGGTAAGTTCAGTTCATTATGAAGTCACTGAAGTCAAATGTTGAAGATCATCTCCAGAGGTCCAAACAAAAAGTTGTTACTGAGGAGGATGACACTGAGACAGAGAGTCAATTGAAGGGGGCTAGGACAGCTGTGAGCAGTGCTGAGGGCAGGTGAGTGAATCACCATCTGTTGAAGAGAGCTTGCATCACATCAGCAAAGCTCTTGCCCAGAGCATCAATCTCTTGCTGGGCATTCAAGTGTCAAGTGACTTGTAAGCCAGTGCCCTTCACAGGATTGAGAGGCAGACAGCAAACATCCACTTCACCATGCAAAATCAAACTGACAAAGTCGATTACTGCTTGAAGAGGGACAAGAGGCACATCAAAAAATGGGCTGTGATGGACATGGAGGAAGAGCCTGCAAACAAAGAGGCCTTCATTCAGAATCAGGCGGAGGGTTTGGGTCAGGACTTGGACATTATGCCAAGCCCAATGGTTGTAGAACAGGAGGATAGGGGTGATGAAGATAAGGAGATTTGCAAAGAGGTTGAGGGTCCATACAAAGAGAATAAGGAGGGTCACAAAGTGGACAATGATGAGACCATGAAAAAGCCAGAGGTAGAAGAGTTGTAAATGGGTTTTGCAGGGCTCTGATAAGAAGAATAGTAATTGTAAATAAACCCCAAACAAATTGTAAAGGAAATGTAAATGTCAAAAAACGCAACCAAAGTGTGACAGTGAAGTGTGACCTTTGGAATAGTTCACAAAGGAGCTTGTAATTACTGAGTGTAGTATATTGAAGATGCTGTTGGTCCAGCTAATGAATGCAAAGTTGTGTGAGGATTGTTTAAGACAAGTGAGGTCCTGGTTTCTCAGGAAAGGCTTTGTGAAAATCTGCAACAAGTTCTTTGGTGTGTTCTAGTTCAGTAGCAGGTTGTCCAGACACTTGCTTTTGGATATTTGCATTTAGCAGTACCTTGTGTTCATAGTCAATGGGGATATTATGACAAGATAGAAACCGGTGGATAAATAGCATTCACCTTCATTGCCTAATGCCAACAAAGGGAATGTCATACAAAAGATACCCATTATATGAGTCCATGTCTGCATAGATAGATTTGACACAATCTGGAGGGCCTTTGGCTGTGCATGTGTAGCTACTCACCAAAGAATTCGGAACATCCAAGATTCACATGAAGAAAGCTATGATAGTACCAGAGAGTATTAGTGGAGCTGCTGGAGAAGCTAGAGTTAATGAAATGGACCTGATGTCACTGACAGGAAATTATGTTCAGCTGCTTATCACAGAATAAATATACTTGTCACCGATCAGTGCTGAACCTCACATTAATTAAATTGGGCTAGTCTTCTCCGACAGTAGCTGCCATGATTGAATCAAGAAACTCTTGCTATTTCTCAAAGGCACGATGTTGAATGGCATATAGAAGATATTGAAAGTGCTGAATTGGACTAATTCGCAGAACAATTCTTAAAGTTATCATTTCAACGTACTAGGGAACACGCTCCACAGTACCAAAGTTGTTTGATTATAGATTGCGTCCTGAAAGTTTCAAGGACTCGGAGTCGATCTTAAGTTATGGTATCCGGCCTCCATGATCACGATTAAATAGGAGGCCTTTTGGCAGTCCAGCTTACTCTGAATGAATAAATATAGGCAGCTACTCCTTGATCTCGTAATTTGTTTGAAGGTATGTTCAGCTGCAGTGAGTGCCTATAACTGTTCAAAAATGAGAACAATACTTTAATGACCGTGCGGCTGAGAGTCTAGATATCGAGTTAATATGGTAAATGACAGGAGCAAAAGAATAAATAGTTCTATGGTGTATGTAGTCTTCCTCTATAAATGAAGCTGGGTCATACGAAAAGCTCTAATACGAAGTCCATGAAATATTGAAAAAAGCGCCAAATGGAAGATGGGAAGCCAGAAAACAATATATGTCCATGCGAAAGCAAAAGTGTCGGACAGGGCATTTCAGGCCGAAGATAATAATAATTTAATCGGGTAAGGGGCCTGTAATTTTTTATATCCTCGTTACAGAAGCGACACTGAAATGAAAGGGAGATTAATCAGGGAGCGGAGTAGGAATGTAAAATAATGCGCACGGTAGGTCGAATTGCTGTCCGCTCTGAGTGCGTATTGTAACAATTAGTGTGCCCTATAAGTCTTATCATTAAACCGTGTGGACTTCTCGATGCGATGGTGAACTTACGTCGGCCAAGCGATCTCCCACCTTCATGATGACTCCTGTTTGCTGAATCTGCGCGCGTGCTACTACGAATGCAACTCTATCACCGACCTAGGAGAGAGAAGGAGAGTTACTATGAGTCTCTGCACCGAGGACTTGTTTGTTAAGTAAGAACATACTGAAAAATTGGTTGCCATTGTCTGCGAATTTGTGGCTTAAGACAGAGCTTGATTGAGTTACTTGGAAGGCCAGGAAAGTCAGGGAGAAGGTATGAAAGGCGAATTGTTAATGGGAATGTAGTAGTGGGAGTGTGTAGTGGGATGAAGATGGTTTATATATTGTGCATCATCGAACTTTCTGCCAACTTGGAATGTTGAGCTAATACAGAAGCCTCGCTGTTTGGACGATATCTCCGAGCGAATACAAGGGGACGAGGGGCGGGCCACTTATTTTTAACGTGAGTGAATTAATATTGAAAGAGTTCCAACTTTGAGAAGGGATTTCGGCATCGCCTAGTAAGGAAGTTGGCACTCTCTTACGACCGCAACGAAATGTTGGACGTTCGAGTACGTATGAAGCGACCAACTTTGCAGTATCGGAAACAGTTCAAGAGGGGTGGACGTGCACGGAGCAGACTATGGAGATAATATGGATGCATGGTTGAGAGAGATGAGGAAAATGTAGGTAGCAGAAGAACTTCCTTTTCCCCGACAGGAGACGAGTACGGAAGGAAGAAGGAAACCAATATGCTTTCCTCAAGGATAATCATACCGAGCGTGGCCAAACATCCTGCTATGGCATCATCCAAAGCATAGTTATCTCTGTAAATCATCTTGCTAGAATCTGTTGTTACAGAATTCCCGATGGCCCGATCTCGCACCCGATAAGCAAGGTGCAGTTATAGAGAAATATGCAAATCTATGCCTAATAACAAGAGAGGGACATATTGATGACGCGACAAGCTTCGTCATAGATGTGCATTCTTACTATCCCAATTCTGAAGGCTATAATGAAAGAAAGAACTTTCCGGATAGTGGTTCGCTCCTGATGTAAATTAATCACAAACTTCGATCCAATATTCAAGCATTATGCTTCTCAGGGACAGGGATACCGCCACTTGGGTTTCAGAGTATTGCAGCTATCAGCTATGCAGAGGGAAGGCTCCCAAATGGATGCCGTACACTATGGTCAAAAACTATGGGAGAAGCCGCCTTCAAACGGAATAGGTCGCCGAGTCTAGGCCAGATACCAAGGACGGATGGATAGACCTGTATGTGATCGAGTCCGTTCAATGTCCCTTACGACCCAATCACTAACAGTTATCGGGCCATCTGTGCGCAACTGCCACAGTCCTTGACAGGATATATGCGGTTGTCCATAGACTGACCTTGCAAAAATATTGTGGGGGTCCCTTAGGCAAAGCAATACTGTTATTATGAGAGAAATAGCTTCTCTTGCCAACCCAATCACAAAATTACGAGGTTATCTCCCTCCTACGTGAGGCCAGATGTTGGCTTGCAGAGTCGGACAGACAAAGTAGCCATACGCTTTGACCCGTCCATAGCCACATTGTTGAACGGATGTACCCTAAATAACCAGCAATTTGAATCTCAGACTACCAGAAAGACAACAAGGATCGATCCGCTGAAATTCTAATGTAGGAATAGCACTCCCTCCCTGAAAATGGCCCGTGGGCAAAGAAGTAATCCTGCGCACCCTTTCGCACTGTATCGGCGATTGTATTCAAGATTACGCCATATCAACTTAAAAACAACTTCCATCCGAAAGCTTTGGCAATTAACATGCAACCTGCATCTCCACAAAGTGGATTGAGAATTCCTTTAGTTTTCTGAGTAGTTGACCATATGGTGTCACGACTCAAAGTTTCTTAAGGAGACAAGTACACATGTCGAATTCCGAATCTCTGTCTTTCTCTCAATAAGAATAAGTCAACCTCAATAGAGTACTTACTTACTAGTCTTCAACACTGAACGGTTCGCTGAGAACGGCAATCAGGGATGTAACCGAGGATCGCGCTCGGCTCGGCTCGATTTGATCGGTACCATCACCTTTGTAGGCGCTGACCTTCTCTCGGACTCGCCTCCGTGCAATCTCCGTGACCGTTCGTACAAGTTGGTCATGAACATATCCACTCGACCTATAGCTTTACCACCAACTCCGGCTACCACAATTTTCAATGGAGCATCTACATCTTATACTTGGGGGGAGAGACTAAAACGACTCCGACCATTTGTTATTGAATTGTACCTTAACAACGTCGGGTTGCTCCTAATCGCAGCATCGCAATTAATTATGACCCTTATGAACATATCTGTCAAGATTTTAAACCAACTGGTCAGGGTCAGGGTCAGGATGGTAAGCATATTCAAGGAAATACATTCTCGCCTTTTCTTAAATTTTATACGATTTATTTTTATTTTTATTTTTACCCAGGTCATCACGTATGGTTATTCTATAACCTATATATACGATACATTTAGTATACCTGCATTGATACCCTGCGTTCGCTAAGTTCGACATTTCCAGGATTGTGCGGAAAATCCCATATCCTATTTTAGGACCTCCTGATATTGATATTGGTTGGTATTTCGTGGCGTCTCAGGGTATGCAAACGTCTACTCCTTGAAGCTTAATTCACCACGTGTAGTACTAAGATGCTGTTCTATAGATTCTTTGGACTGTTCGGAATATACTACTCTTTCAAGTATCTCTCACTCTCTGATGCCGTTGTGCTCACCTTTCTTTCACCCACGAGAACGACCATAGCTGGATATTTGTTCCTACACGACAGGATTTCCAGGCGATAAGTTTTGGCGGGTCGTACGTTCACAACAACGCTGTCCAGAAAGCATGTTTATTACTAGCCATCTCCAATTTTGGGCTTGTTGGGTGTGATACTGATTGCTCGACCGCAGTCTCTATTTGGAAAACATAACGGACGGAGCACCCCCTGAGATGAAACCTCGGACATACCTCTTGAAGCGACCGCCACACAGAGGCTCGCAGAAGTGGGGCGAGTGGATCTGCTCTAATGATAATATTCTTTCCAATTAATGAAAGTTGCAAAAACGTTGCCGTCATACCTGTCTATATTAGGGACAGTCATCATTATGGGAAGCACGATACCCATTGCTGTAGATTTCAACTCACCCACACGGACTTGTTCTAATCCTGTATTTTAGCTAAATAAAGATACTATACCACGCAAGGGGCCGCGAGGAAAAAGTTTTGCGACCCTATGCCGAAAAGTTCAGGTCACTTTAGGCGCCCAAATCATCTCTCAGAAAGCTCGAGACTACCCTACCATTATGTAAAATTACAGGGGGCGACAGAGTATTAGGCGCCCGACCCTATGCCGGGATGGGTCGGTAGGTCAGGGGCTCTGGAACCCTGGTTTTCGAACTTTTTGGCTATCTTTTTGTCTGCTGGATGGATTTCCTTCATTTCTTAAGTAAAGTCATTCTGTTTAGTGAAAAGAATCGATTGCGCACATAAAATTGTCAAAAATCCCTTTCAAGGCGCTTATTCACCATTGTCGGCCGTTGTACTCTAATCCTAACAAGGCCAAACAACCAATGGCCAGCTGAATTGAAATTTTCACCGGTTCAGTCTGACCTCAAAAGCCGTTAAGTCATGTCCGAAGAGTTGCTAGAGGTGCAAGAAAATAGTATGGAAAAGAGTAAGTACTTTAAGGACCTGGATTGAGACTGCCAGATGCTGATCTGTCAATTAGCGGGCAGCCACGAAGTGCAGTCAGCCATGGAACTCTCGGACCATCAGAGGAACATATTGGCTAAATTTCCGACAACCTTAGAAACTTGATGGGGATTTCGAGGTGTGGATGCGAGGTGTGACACTTGTGAGGTACTGTGACATCCTATTCTTTGATTCCAACGTACTTAGAATAGCCTTCAGGAATGGGTGTCGCTCGGTTCTAGTACTGGTTCTACTTATGCACTTGACCGGCATAAAGGATTAGGCCCTTGTAAGGAAGCAGTAAAAGCGAAAGAGATGAAGAAAAAGGAGGAAGCCTCACAAGCAAAGGTCGAGAAGCAAAAGGCTGGCTTCATGAATTGGTTTTCAGCTGCTAAGAAGCCGCAGCTGCCACCAGTGGATACGAATCCTTCCAACAGTTCAACTTCAGATGTGGCACTCTCAATCGATCCATCTCCGAGCCCCCAGTTGCCTGTCTCGCCTATTTCAGTTGTGTCTTCTGAAAGCAGTGGCTCACCCGCTCCTGTTCCTCTGCTAAGCGGTGAAAACAGTGAATTTCCACTTACAATTCCTGATTCTCCAATTACAACCTCATTTTCCATGGAGCCTGAAAGCCCAGTGGTTAGTGAAGGAGACTCAACATTTGATATTGATAGTTTCTCGGAGATCTGTACAGACTCCCCTGTTATGGAGGAACCATTTCTTGAGAAGATACCCAACTTTAATACTGCTATAGACATACCACGGAATAATCAGTGTCCTGGGATCTTCTTGAATTGGCCGGTCGGGTCTATATTCAACACATATCCATGGCAAATTCATGCATACCATCCAACTGCACTTGGGTTCTATTTCTGCGATGTTCGTGAAAAAGGAACCCAGTTTTGGATACGCTCTGTCAACTGTGAGCAAAGTGCTACAGGCATGACTGCCTGCCTTTCTTGTCGTGCAGTTGAAGCATCCAAGCCTCTCCGGAATCTTCAAGAACGAGCCAACCAGATAGACAAGTATACAAATTATGAATATTATACCTTCGAACAACTCCGGGAGCTCATGGGTGACTATAAAGGCCGTATGGATGAGTACAGACTCTCAGTAAGCATTTCCATAAAATAAAAATCCACCTTATACTAACTTGGTTCACCTTAAGGCCATGAACTTACAGCGCCGGATAGGAACTCTCATGCATGCAATTGGGGATCATAAAAGGTTTGCTATGGCTGTTGCAACATATGATGTTCCACGAATAAGGCAGCTGGTCCGTATTGCATTGAGCCAGAGTGCAAGCCCGAAAGAGATTGTCCGGCGTATTGAGCTGGCAATGGCTGGATTGAAGAAAACATGCTCTTATGAGGTTCGTTCAAATGTCTTAAAATAAAAACAATTTACTAAGCCTAATTACATCTTATTTATTGTATAGGAGAATGACTTTGATTTAGGTCTTTTGTGTTTGCAATTAGGAGGCCCAAAATTGGTATATGCTTTACAACATGCCGGTGCATCACCAGCATTGAGCACCATTCGAAAACATGCTGTGAAGTGTAATGTGGTTATCTCTGTTGGAAGACCAAAGGCTCTAGATATTCAACAAAATCTCAAGACATTCTGGGGCTCCCGATTAACTGGGGTTGGTCAAATGTCCGGTCATTCATTACTCATGGATGAAATTAATCTGGAGGAACGAGGTCGATACCTTTCATCTTCGAATATCATTGTTGGACTGTGTCGAGAACATGGACACACAGTGAATCCCTCTGTAACATCAATTGAAACAGTCCAAGCTGTAGCGAAGGCAATCCAGGAGGGACATTGTCATCTGGGTAAGGAGGCAACAGTGTGTGCTATAGGAAGATTTGCAAAGGACAATTATAATATTTCACCTGTGCTCCTTTCACCCACATGCAAAACCGAAACAGCCGAAGACTCAAGAATATGGATTCAGTCGATTTTACATCAATGGAAGACATTTCCAGATGGGGAGCTGAAATGGGGTCCAATTTGGAGTGTAGCAAGTGATGGGGATGCTACAAGACAGAAAGCATTCCATCTACTGTTAATGGACAAAAGTCTTCGGCTTGGTGAACCACTATGGGATGAGTTGGGAGCCTTACAACTTATGAATCTCCAGACTGGACCTGACAATGTAACGATGGATTTCGATTTTAAGCATATTTTTAAGAGTGAGATATTCCGCTATTTATATTCATATTGTATCTGCTAAACTACACACAGGATTTGCTACACAAATTCGATCTCCAGATGGAACAATGCTAGCAATGACTGTTATCACCCGGGATACCATTGCAAAAGAGCTTTCAAGATTGGAAGGACTTTCTGCAACGGAGATAGCTGCCTTGATTGATCCTGCTGATCACCAGAATGTCCCGAAAGCTGTTCGATTGTTACAACGTATTTCTGAAGTCACAACTTTACCGACTATTGGTTTATCACCAACTGAACTCAAGATACGTAAAGCTATTTGTATTCTTGGCACACTTCTGGAGGCTGTCATTTCTCCATTTGTGGTTCCCACCTGGAATCTTTCTCAGCAGCTAGAATCACTCGCTCTAGCTTCGCATCTGGCACTCTATGGAATGTATAAGCATGGAACTGCATTTATCTCAGGACAATTGTACCATGATTTACAGTGCATGATCAAGAATGCTTTTTTCTGTGTTGCGAAACAGCGCCTTTTAAATCCTGCAGAGGGATTCTATTTCTGCCAACTTGGGGATGACCGTCTCGAAGGTCGTTTCGGAACGGTCAGAACTCTGACCCATGATCGTAATGTTGATGCATTACAGCTTGCAGAGGCTAGCATCTGCAGAGCAAGTCGAAAAGATTTTTGAGAAACATCCTAACTGGGATCGTGGTCATCGGAGGCTCAAACTCGAAGGAGCCCAGGGCATTGATCATGTCAATCCATGCTCATGGAGTGGTGATGTAATTGTTGGAAATGTTAATTTGCATACCTGCTGGTGGAAAGGAAGACAATCAGCCGAAAACACACTTCGGAAGGCTGATACCCAATTTACCTTTACAATTATTGAAACTATTCAGGGAGCCGATATCCTCCGGCCGCAGGGAGGGGACAAATATGTTGGTGTCAGCGATAATGGACCTTCCAAACCAATGCCACTGATAGATGAACAAATAAGTGTTATCAACAAGGACATACTGGAGGACATACTGGAGCAGGATGAAGTTGACTTGGAGGATGTCTTAGAAGACCCGATGTCATCATCTGAAGATCCATCTTCATCCACAGATAGGACAGATTGGCTGGTTCTTAAGGAGCCGGGAAAACCTGAGAAAAACATTCACAAAGCATCAGCTGTCAGCATATTACTTACGTCGAAAATAGGGGTGAAATCCACAGACCGGCTTCGAAGAGTTCGTCACTACACACGGGCTCCCTTGCCCACGGATAGTAATACAGATGAACTGACAGGAGCTAACTCATTCCTCGTTGGAGACCTTCTTGCAGTACTCATCTTCGTGGAGAAGACTCTGTCTCTGGTCATTATCCAAGTGGCCACTATTGAGCTGAGTAATCATAAGCAGTCAAGCATTGATGCTAATGCTATCGGTAACCCTGAATCCAACGCCAAATTTGGTGGTCAGATTCTTCAAATGTGCTTTGCAAAAGGAAAATGGATTTGGACTGGAGAGTACGAGCAGCTACCTTCGAACGGGATCATCCAGACTAAAGCCACCCGAAAATCGCTTGTTGTTGAATTCCCTGGAATTATTGCACAGCTCGTAAATCCACAAATAATGGATACACGAACCTCTATTACCGCATTAACCAACGCAGGCTCTGTAGCAAGCTTGCCTAAAACCTGGTCTTTCGAGGATGGAGAGCTCGAGTTCATCTATCAGACACTCTGTGCAATTGTTCAAGATCCATTGAAACGAAAACAAGTCTCCAAGATTACTGGGGAATTGAAAACATTCCCTTATAGACAAGATGATGGTAAGCTATCGGAAAGTATTGTTGGTATAAGCAAAAGTAACTCACAATACTTTAGGTCAATTAATATTTGCTGTAGACTTGTCCAACCAGATGACGGATTCACTACCTTGCCATCAATGTGGAAAATGGATTGAAAAGAAAAAGATTCGTGGTCATGTTGGTCGTCATATTCTCCGAGCACGAGAAAATGTGGCAGACACGATCTTCATACCTGTCAGTTTAGTTAGCTCTTGCTCACTGAGTGAAATACTAACTGAATTAAATAGATTTATCCTTATTTTCCTTGTGGATTTTGTGGACAAGGTCGCTGTTCTGTCAGACTTCAAAAGAAGAAAACAACGTTCCAGGTCGTTTCTGAGTGCCCTCGGCAAGAATTATTCTCCTTAGGTGCAGCAGCAAACTGCACAAAGTCAGAACCATGCACAAACCGTCCAGTTGAGTGTCTGTTATGTCCACAAGATCCACAGACAAAAATGAGGCCTGTTTTCTGGTCCTATAATCTCAAGCAACACACCAGTATCAGTCACTCGAGTGTAGCCACCATACCCGAAGAATTTCAACACATTATCACACTCTCACAAGCGGAAATGAAAGCGGTATTATTCGAGGATATATCTCTTATTCAAGCTGCTCCCAGAAAGCGAAAGGATGCGGAAGGATTGACTGCAGAAGGTGCCGCTGGCAGGAAGCGGATGCGACAATCCTGAGAGATCGTCGGAAATCGCCGGGCGGCGCTTAACTTCCATATATGGTAATATTACATAATGGATGGGTAGTCCAACCACGAGGGATAGAATATTTATTTTCGCAAATATGAGTTAGGAAGAGTATCTAGTTATCATCTATGAGTATCTATAATTCGGAATCTAGGGACTTTTGAGGGAATTCAAAATCTCAAGTTTTTGGCATAGGGTCGTGGATCTTTTTGGCTGTCGCCCCCTGTAAAATTACCATATATAGTAGGTGTAGCGCCCGAAATTATCTAGCCGAAGCCTCACCGGGCCCATTTTTCCTCCCGCAACACTACCCTGTGACGTGTCACACCGTTACACTCGGAGTTCGAAGTGAGGAAACCGGCCACCCCAAGCCACAGAAAACAAATTATAGTGAAGCTAACATGCTAAATCGGTTTGTTTTAAACATTCGGAGCAACTTCAATTAATATTCCTTGTAAATATATTCAGTAGATAAAAAGTTAACTGTAAAGTTCGAAAAGTAGGGTTTGCGGGCCTTCGGACTACCCATCCATCCAGGCCTATGTTCGGGCGCCTAGTTCTTCGCGGCCCCTTGATACCACGGAACAATTACACACGCATCAGTGATGGTGGAAAAAGTCGTCCAGGCACGTCCGGTCGTCCAGACTGATCCTGCGGTCTGGCGCTGTCTAGGCCGTCCAAATTTACTATGAGGTGATCCCGGATCACTCCAGACGAAACGCCCATTACTGATGCACAGGTACTCCAACATGCGAACGACTTACAGTGTGGGACGCTCAAAACCGACCATTCCCACGGTCGAAAGGGGTGCATGATATCTCCTCTACTACGGAATAAATGTGACCTCTAAAAACTATTAGAAACAATTTATATTGATTCTATATTAAATCCTATCTGATTATCTTTTCGAAATTCGAAGATTTGTTTGGACGGGAGACACCAAATTTGGACTTAGAGCGGAGTAGCGGACTTTAAATTAGCCGAGGATACCCGATTGTTGTGGTTTACTTATCTCCAGGCTTTGCGCCAAGGCTGTATGTACAAAGTATTTAATCCTTTTCAAATACAATCTTTAAGCTGGATTATCGAGAATTCCAAGGCTCATCATAACAGCAGGACCACATCTCCGGTGAGATTTGTACTTTTTCACAGCAAATTCGGCTTGTTTTGCATTGAGCCCCTTCCTGAGTCTGATTGAGTCGTCGAAACATGAATAAAAAATAGATGGACGCACCTATGGTACGCATCCATATATCTCCATGCTTTTCTAAAAAATGCGCGAATTGTTTTTGTTGGACAGGAGTCGAGAATCTCTGGGACGAGGACCTTTGCTTTTGGGAAGGCTCCATCTGCAGCCACTCGAAAACCTGACAGAAAATTAAGCCCTGAAACCTGTTGGATAGAAAATTAGCAGGACTCACGAGCCTTTGACCAGCCCCAATACATCTCGATTGGATTGAGTTCACAATGGAATTTGGGGAGGAAGTAACAATGGTGACCAGCTTTCTCAAGGATGGTCTGCAGGAGTGACTTTTCAGCACGGAAATCTGCTTGACACTGAAGAGCCTTGGACATGCAACAGGTAGAGGAGATTGATGCTTGTAATATATCTTCAATTAATTCATCTGGCTCTTCCTCACCTGCTAATGTAGCTCTTGCCTCATGAAGAAGTTTATCCTGGGCTTCGCGAGATGACTTGCAGAATTTACATTCTCCCACCAATTTTCCACCATTAATTTCCGTTAGCATGGCAAGAAGTCCTCGTTTTTTCCGTTCCATTTTTCTTCCCTTTTGTTTGGCTTGGTTTTTCTTATTTTGGTTTTTTTTTGGGGGGTTTTTCGGGAGCACCATCTGTTGAATTTGACCACGGAGATGAGGATGGGGATTATCCATTGGAATAATTGTGTTGTGCATTTTTCGTTGTTTTCCACCAGGACCAACATTCATCTCTTTAGAGTTTAAAGCATCCTTGGCAAAGGCCCCATGAGCAGATGACTGATCAAAAATCCATTCACCAACAGCACCAGGGTACATTCTTTCGAAAATTGGAATTGCTCGTTGGACCTGAAGATAAAAATAAGTTTGCAGATATTATTTGATAAAAGCAGAGAAAATACCTGTGCAATGAGGTGTTCTGTATTCCACCAGCCTTCAGCATTCTTCCCTGGATACATTATTTCACGAGCATCTGTACAGGTGAGCCTCTGTTCTGATGGGAGCTTTTCATTTTCCTTTAGCATTTCATCAGTGAGCTTTAAGCGTCCATAATGCTCTACAACGAAATCTGAGATGTGAATGGCCCGTCCTTGACCTTTTTTACGAAGTGGCATCTTCCCATCTCTGACATAAACCCTACGGCGGAGATCATTTGCTCAGAAAATGGATTCATCTTGAAAAATAGGCACAAGCAATGGAACACCATTGGGAAGCTGTGGTTCAACAGGCTCAAGGTCTTCATCTTTATAAAACCGTCTGTACCTTTAATATTGAACAACAATCAATTAAATATTACAGTTCTTTTAATGCAAAAGGCCTACCGCTCTAGGGGAACAAAAGCATCCAACATTTCTTTTCGATATTCTACAACATCAGGATGTTCATGCCCATCGACATACATTCCCTTTTTAGCTTCACAAAGTTCATATCCAAGTTTGAACAGCCATCGGCGAGCACATCTCTCAGAAATCTTCTGTCCTCCAAGATCTAATCCAAGGCCAGGAATAATAACTTCATTGACCTGCTTCATCAGACATAGTGGTGTGATCTGAGATTAATTTATCTAAGCTTCAAGATAAAATTATGTATTATGTACAATGCTCACCTCTCCATCAGCAATGACTGTAAGATAACGTCTGACTGCTGTATTAATGCTCTCATTATTTAAAAGTGAAGGATGTGCATGGTGCTTCCCAGAATTTACAGGTGGAAGTGTCCGAAATTCTTGAATGTATTTATGGAGTTGACGGATCTTCCTTGCAAAGTATGGCCCCTTGCCTATTGACTGTGCCACAACAGCACTTGCACGAAGAATTGGATTTTTGATCTTTGGATGCATTTTATAATGGTCACGAAGCTTGATGAATTGTTTGACTGCATGAAGATGCATGAGTGGTGTGAAGGCCTTGAACTTCTTTGATTCGGCAATAAGCTTGTTGATAGAATCTATAACTGTGACTGGTGTACCATTGCTGTCATCTTCATCTATCATTGGATTAAGCCATTCAGCAGCATTTTCTGCTGTCTTGTTTGCAGAAATACCAGCAGGTGGAAAATTGGCAGCTTCAGAAATTGCTGATTCTGGTTCAGATGTGTCTTCAATCCTGTTCTCAGTTTCAATTTCCCTTGTTTCCACTTGCTTGTGACTAACAGCTGCTTACAAGGATATTTCACTATTTTCCTGCTCCTCCACACTGAGAGGTAAGTCTTGAGAATCAGCGACAGGATCTACCTGAGGAGTTGGTGCCCGGACATCACGATGGAAGGTAGGCTTTGGCTTCAGTTTAAAAAATGAATTTAATGAAGTGCAACCTTTTGCAGCTTCTCAAAGTGCCCTCTGTTTTGCAAATAAAGAGGAGCGACCACAACCACTAAAAGTGACTCGAGCCTGACTGGGCAACTTTGCTATTTGTTGCTTATTGACATCCCGTAATGTGCATAGCAAGCTCAGTTATTAATTCTAACTAATAAATTGAATACTTACTGTTATAAGGCGCTTGGACCAGAATTCTTTTGCTGATTCAGCAGCATTCTCAGCACATAACTCCAAATAATCTTCCTTATCATTGGCTGCCTTCCTCTTCCCACCGAGAACTTCGACCTCATCAATGTCAAAATCACTCTCATCAGACACTTCCGTAATATTCCTTGTGTCTGAATCAAGCGAAAATGACCATCCGAGGCTTAATCCAGAGTCGGAGACATCTTCTGCCTCAGCCTCTATCTCTGAGTCGGTGTCGGGAATATAATTTGGGTCCAGAGCTTGTTCCAGCACATCCTCCACAAGCTGAGAGCCAAAAAAGCGAGTTCCAGTAGCACGCTGACTCTTTGCTAACTTTGCTCTCTTGCTTCCTGGAGGCATCGCTGCAGATTTCGACAGGTGGACACGTAGATGGGCAAATTTGGACTGATTACGTAATCACCGAAAAATCGGGTTTTTGTTATTTTGGAGCTTTTGCTCCGTAGAGTCCCTGGACAAAAACTTGGAGCCAGGGGTGTAGCCGCTCGGCTGCTAGCGAGTTGCCGCGTCTTAGTGTCCCACACTGTAGAAGCTCAAGAGTTTACGGAGGAAGAATCCTTTTCTAATTTACAATAAGTTTTAGAAAGCTCTACCAAGCCTGGAAGCACTCCCATGACGAAGTTGAGTCCGATGCCAGTGCCGGTGGCGCCTGGCAGGTTTTAACCCAGGACCCAGCAGGATCTGACCCTGAATCTTCTTGTACTTAATAGTACCTTTATTTACATAAGTATCTGGAATAGCTCATCTCATCCAAATTGACATTATCTACCAATTGCGGACATTACTCGCGTTGTATACTAGTGTTATTAGTAGATATATGTATGTATATTTTGTTCTTTGAAACGAATGAAGTCTCAACCTTTAGAGTCTGTAACGGGATCAGCCACTTCGTATACCACTAGACAGTACTCCACCCAAAAATCAATATTGCAAACCTTCGATGATATGGTTGATGAGGTAGCCACCTCTCTGGTTGTTTCCTGTGAAGAAGAATGCGGAAACTATTCGAGTTGGGGACAAAGAACGAATCAAAGTTGGCGGATGCGCAACGATGTCTCGTAGCGAAGACCAGGAATTCCTCCAAATTCTCGCAGCAAAAATTCATCATGCCATGACACTTAACTCTTCTTATCTCTTTGCAATATTCCCCGCCATGGTGGGGATTATGGGGATTGGTGGAACAGCCATTTTCGCTTGTTGTGGAGCACCCCAACGACTCGTCACCAAAGCCTCAATTCTTGCGGGACTTCGGTTCAAGACTCGCTTGGCCGAGCTTCACGACCTGGAAGGGACATGGATTGGCTGCCTAGATCTTCGGCGAAGAAGTGAGATCTGGGAACCGCTTGTTAACAATGAAGACGTTTTTTGGGACATTATTCAGAAATCTGCCATTTTCATAAGTCCATCAGAGCCTCCTGTGGGTTCTAGAGGCATCGATAGGCGTCTAGTTGAAGCTTGTGCTAAACTCGACAGGTTTACGCCCGTGGAGCCTATAAAGCTGTTCAAGAGGGTACCTTGGTTGATATTTGACCAGAAGCTTAAAGATTAAAGTTCGGAAGTATTCTTGGAGCGATGATAATTGAAAGGAACGACTTGGAATGGAGATTCGATCCAAGGTCGGACGAACAATTGCCTATTGCAGATCGCTTTGATCTACGGGTGATTGTATATTGTCAGATAAATATCTTATTGTGCGGTTTTTTAACATACCTTTGACGAGTTTTCGATAGGATGGAAATCATTGCAGAACCTTGGACTTTGGAGAACTACAGGTATTGAAGGCGGATATTCCAGATGGGAAGAGGAGGTTTCCCGACCAACTTAATTCACGATAATGACGAGCCTATCCACTCATGATGGCTTTCTTGATGCTTACATATATTTAGACTTCGGTTAGCGCGTACCAAGTTATCAGCAAATATACCTATAGCCTCTAGGCCTCCAAGGGTAAAATCAGGCTTTCGGTTAAGTTTGAGTTCCAGATCCACACAGATGCTTGGGAATGATACTTCGATAGCGAAAGTGATAAATATATAGAGTATTTATCCATTGATCCTTTGATTACACCTATTTGGCCTGCGGATATGTACTTAACCCGCATCTACTAATTGATCAATATATTGCTCGCTGAAAATTTTGACACTCGTCGACGCGACGCTAATTAAAGGAAAAAGAAGAAGAAAAGAAACTTCAAAGTTCTATCACACGCAATGAATCCAAGACGATGGCTTGAGCGGTATTTCACCTTGGAATTGTTTTGCAAGTAGTCTTGAGTCTTACGCTGCATCCTATCAAAAGAAAAGATCAAATAATAAATAGTCCATACAGGGGTCAAACCTGTGACCTTAGCATTATTAGTACCACGCTCTAACCAACTGAGCTAATAGATCCCATGAACGCGACAAAAAGCACATTCCTCCTCTGATAGGCAGATCTGTTCGTCCCGTTAAATAGAAACACAAGGCGCGGGAAAACATTAGAAAGTGGTGCAGGTATCGATATAGTTGGCTCCAGGATGAAACGATATCAACGTCTCAGATCCGCATCGTTGCTACCGGAGACCGTTCATTTAGTCAGATAAAACATCCACATTAACTAGGAGTGTACTTACGTTAGCCTGTTGTAAAGAGCCTGTGCTGCGTTTGAAGACGATCATTCGAGAGTCGGAGCATCGCCGTCGTCAACGCGTCTCGTCTTCAGAGATCTGGCCTGGCGAAGATCATAGGAAGCGAGGATGAATATTCACAATGCGCATCACAACATTTCCGCCAGAAAGATATGTGCGAGCTCCTAGATATGTTTCGGGACGAAGCTGAAGGTTAGTAGGATACATAGTTAAGTAGGACAAAGGCGGTACCAGCCGGGGTTCCATAGCCATTTCCATATCTATACCATGACTTCTATCCACGTATAGCACTGATTGAGCCCTATAGGAAGTCAGAACATGATGAACGAAAGAGATGCTACGGGATGATCTACCTTGGCAGTCTCGTGGAGACAGAGTCAATCGCTTGGATGCTACGCGCTAGCTGTCGAAGGGCCTGTTAGATGTACCGAAATGGAAGAGAAGCAACCAGTGCACTGATGACAATTGGAAAAGATGGAGGCCTTTGCATGGGAGGTGGTATTTACGCGCATTCCTCCGTATGTCCGGACGGCCTTCACCTTAGGCTACTGGGGCATTAGAGTTCGCCATAGTGTCCTGAGTAGAATCATATATAGATTGTAATACAACAGCAAACGTACTGGTCTGGTAGACTATTCAACTTGCACGACCCCATGGGGACCGAGGGCTCCTGCTAGAGGTAACTATATAAGTTATGATAGGCAATTATGTGTTTCTGTGGGTATGGAGCAGTGCAAGGCTTCGATATGCATCTGCTTGGAACTCCGAAAGGCTGGAGCGATACAACAATATGGTATGACAATGAGTAGAAGTAGTAGCTTCTTAGAAAACAGGTGAACTCGACAATGGTTACACCACGACCTATCCAATTTGACACTGCTGCCCGCATGATCTAGCTCCAAATTCCTGGAAGACGAAAACAGGTTCTTCAACACCTAGTCATTCATGGGCCGATTCCACAGCCAGAGATGTTTAAGCATTTTTGACCGAATTAGATCAATATCAATGTCCCCATACCGCAATTCATGCCCCGTCTTCTTAAGTCATAGCATTGTAAATAGGAAGGAACTTTTCCGCCGTCTTGAAAGCGACCTATGATCTTGATTTTGGAACGATTTTGGGGTCCAAAATAATGCACCGTGTGTAATTGTCCCTCCCGTAAAGGGACGCGAAGCCAGAGAATGCCATACGTCGTTTAAGAAACCGGTAGGTTGTAAGCATCTGACATTTAGAAACGAATCGAATACAAAATTCTTTGTGATCCAGCAAGGAGTACCCCATCAAGCTTGAAATGTCGTCTGACTTTGCATTGAGGCCACACCCTTGATATATCTGCTTTAGAACATCCTTTTGCGGGTGGTATGCATATGACGGTGCGTGGAAAGTCCTTTCCAAGCGAGGTAGATATTCAATACCCAGTGCATATGCTTCAAGTATGGTTAAAGACACGTTTCCAGAAGGAGATTTTGATCAGTAATCAGTAAATAGTGGGATCTTGTACGCAGCCTGACTAGTCGGCAATTGGATTTTCGACGAAAAGATAAACATTTGGAGAGTTTATGTTCTCTTCCGTGGCACGCGGTAGCCAAATTGTGACCTTCCAGGATATTCTGTGGCCGGTGCTCATATTAAATCAATATACTTTAAATGTACAGAAAAAGTCAACATACACATGTGAAAGTCGTAGCTCTGACGGCGCACATCCTTAGACGAGGACCTCTTTATTTTTTCAAGAACCGAATTGATTTGTGCAAGGAATGATCCGTATAGACTGCTACCCGTTTGTGGTATGATTTTTCCGACGAAGAAGTGGAGCTTGACGAGTGGATTTATCTCCTTAGGAAAACTGCAAAATACTCCGTGTCAGTGAGTAGTCCCAGAGATTGGCTGAAGTGTCATACACTATACGAGTACCCTTCTCCGTACGATCAGTTTGATATATTTTGTCCACAGATTCTTTGTTATTCAGACACCATTGCGTGAACACGGTTCGCCCTTTGCAATGTGCCACCACACCTCCAGGAATTTTGTGCACATCATTCCTTGGCTGGTCAGCATCTAATCGATAATTGTCATAATCAGATAAAACGAATTGTAGAACGATTCCGCCTAGGAGAACATTTTTCCAGTAGCCTCCTACTAAGTTATCTCTCATACGAACAATCATGTGAAAGGTGTTCAGCAGAGATACCATTTGTTCTCGATTTGGATAGAGGAGCAAGTTTGGACTTTTATTCCGAATAATATCTTGCAAAATTTCTTCACTAATAGGAAGCTTGGAATAAATCGGGACCCAGAAGCCGCTCTGATAGCTCGATAGTGCCTGTGTCAGATTATGAATTGAACCTCTTTCTTACACATGGTCCAACAAATTAAGAATCACATATGGGCATTTAAACAACTCACAATGGAAAAGACGACATGAGGAAACCTGGCAAGTTGTACATAAACTATATAGCGCTATATAGTTTATATACACTTGCCAGGTTTCCTGATGGACTCGGTTATCTACAGAGCGATATTCACGTATGCGGATTTTTGTGGCATCAGTGGCATAATATTGCTCTCCCATACTGCGAGATGATGATGTGAGCCGTAACAGATATTGATTGAATAACGTTGCGCTTAAGTTATATAGGTAGGTTAGACCTGCCTATGATGACTCAGCAATATAATATAGCAAACGATAATTTGATGTACTTACACGGGCATCCTGAGTCTGAAAGCGGTGCTCGAATGTTAGTAATAATACCTGGATCCATAGAGCCTGATACACACACCCGATGATATTCTGCTACTAATTGAGAGATAATTTCTTTACTCTGGAATGCTGAATCGAGGATCAAGCCTAGAGAACGTTGCAGAGAATATATAGTATTTACCGTCGGATATCGGGCGCACAAATCCGAATGCCTGTTTGGCCAGTAACCGTACTCGGGCATTGGCGTCAGCACTGGTCAAAAGGATTAGCCTTTTATTACTTTGACACAGATAATATAACCTCACCTCCATCCAATATTAACGCCGGAAGCTTTCTCGATCGGCTGACACCCATTAATTGAGTAATATTGGGGTGCCTTAATTACAGCACATGTATACTATCAGTCGTCGAAGCCGCGGCGTTGCATAAGTAAAATATTTACCGAAAATTAGAAATAAATTGCAATTCCGTTTTCAAGGGTTGCAGCAGATTTATTGCGCAATTCAAGTACGCGAGCGTAGTTACGCACCTTCTCCCACGAGTCACCCTTATAAACTCGGACAGTAGCAGATCTCTGACTCCCTCCGCAATGAACTGTGGGGATGTACTCTTCTGCCGTGTCCTTTGAAGACATCAGTGTTTTCATAAGGCTGATACGGACTTTATTTGATAAAACTGAAATCACCGTTAGTTTGATGATATTTAACGTTTAAATAAGTATTGTGTACATACCTCGTTCATATCCATGTTAACTTGCGTCCTTTCTATATGATAGTTCTCTGTTTGAAGGCATACTTATAGTGCCATGCATCTTTCTCAGTCTGACCTCGATGGACATCATCTTAGACAGCTTTACGAAATAAAGTGAGATATAAATGGAAATGGTGAAGAGTGTAGCGCAGTAAAAGATTATTCTGTTGGCGCTGTATCTCAGTTTGATACCTCGCAACAATGTCACGTATTCTTTCCGCACGCAGATAGCGTGGAAGGAACCTTCCTTCAGAGTTCATTATTATCAATTTCTCTTTGGTATCCTCTAAGAATCTGATGACAGTAATATAGATAACATCCTTAAAAAAAGAAAAAGAAAAATCACATCAGACACACCTTTCGAAGATTGACCAAGTGGTTGATTAAATGTGCGTATTAATATTCTCGAATGATGAACCGGTTTTCAGCTCTTTGTTGACTGCTTGCAGAAGCTGGGCAACGCTGGTTATCAGGATTCTGCAATCCTCCTTATTCTTGCCCATTTGCTACGATCTGTCAGCTTTGGAGGCATAACCCAACGACATGATTATGTTCACCTGGACTGGTTGTAACAGAGCAATGAACATCCCCGCAGCAGCTTTAATCACTCCTCTGACTCCTGGGACAGCATCCCCTGCAATAATTGTGAGATTCGCTACTTTCATTGAATCTTCCATCCAATCTTCTCTTATATCATTGCTTTCATTATTGCTGGATGGTTTCTTCCAGAAAGTAATTCTCCGACCAACCTTGAGCGACATGGGGGTGGTGGTGGCTAGGTGTAACCTGGAGAAAGCTAATGAGTGCCGTTAGTGTTGAACTACGTATGATCACGGACTTATATCGGACTCTCTCTACACTTATTACATAAGATAGTTTATGTAAGCTCACATCAGTATGTAAGCTAGTTCATGTCCGTCGCCAGTTCCTAGTTTTAACTACTAGAGCTGACAACGGACTAGGTATGTATTACCCACAATACATAAGTTTTAACCACTAGAGCTGACAACGAACTAGACCTCCCTGTGCTCACCTCTACTAACGAGATCTCGCATCAGTTACGAGTCTACCCGAACCACATACCCGTTTGACAGGACCACGTACCCGTTTAACAGGTTATGGGCCCCGGCGTACACTATGCAACATAAAGAAGATATTACGCATAAACAATCGCTCCACCTAGGTGTCGACGCTCGAGCTGCTTATAGCTACTTCTACGACATCAATTTGTTATCAGATCATTATCAGATTATTCCCATCCTCACGCTCGTCAACGTTGACAACGCACACCTATTAGATCCCTCGCTATCAATACTCCCAACAAGATGACTGAAGAATATTCCTCATCGAGGTCACCGCAATCAAAGCTCGGAGGAAACGTGAAATACAACGACTGGGAAAAGTCGATGTTTGGAAGACTAATGTACATTGGAGTTATCGGCATCATTGAAGGCACCGAAGTTCCAATCCCGGTTCCATATCCCACAACTGTCACTGGCTCCACCGTCCCTCCTACCACCGAATCTCTTACCGCATATAACAGATACGTCACACGGTGTTACAAGGCTGCCGGCGAAATATACCAATGGCTCGACAAAGCGAACAAGATTCACGTAGACGACATACGAACAAAACCAAAGGAAATGTGGGATAAACTTAAAAGTGTTCATAGCAAATCTGCGCTGAATTCCCGATTCAATTCACTTAGCGACCTCTTATCTATCCGACTGAAGGATGGAGAGTCCCTTACCGATCTATCCGCGCGGATCCAAGGAGCGATGCAGAAGGTCAAGGCGATACGACCCAAGGGCTACACGCTAGACAACCTCGACGAAGAACTTGTATCCATGTCAATGATCAAAGGCCTCCCCTTCGAGACATACGGTTCCTTCATCTCGTCACTATTGCTCCTATCAGACTTGTCCAAAGACGCTATTCTTCAAGCTTTCAGGAAGGAGGAAACTCAGCGCAACAGAGCTATCAATGAAATCGAATTAGCGAACGCCGCCGCTGCGCACTCGCTGAAATGCTACATCTGCGACGACGAACACACCATGCTACTCTGCCCAAAATACGCAGAAGTCCGCGCCATCGGAAAGAAAGATGCTAAGGGAGGCGACAAAAAGAAGCGCACAGGCCACGGCAATGGTCTCGGCGCTGCTGCTAATGCCGCTAAAACGAACGACCCCAAGGCTGAGATAGAAGAAGGCTGCGACGCTGCAGGAGTCAAAGCTGATTAGGGTAGCGGGAAAAATGCGTCACGCCTTTAGTCACAGTTATAAACAACCCTCCCGTCAGGGGGGGTTTATCAACCACTGTTAATAACAGTTGTTTAATAATAAGCGCCGGGGGTCCGGGGG
>KN837124.1:122510-159613 GCA_000827215.1 Sphaerobolus stellatus SS14 | reverse complement strand
TAGCATATAAAGGCTAATGGAGATATGAGGAATGGATTTCTGAAATTTTCACAATTGTAAACAGTCCAAATTAGGTATCCTAGTCCAGCCTGTTAATAAACTGGTTATTAACAGTTAAAAACACGGTTGAAAAATCGGAGTTTAAAACTCCTGACTTTTTCCCGCTACCCTAAAGCTGATGCCGCCGTTTGTCCATTAACCAACTCGAAAATCCAATCAACTGACTTCTCATGGAACACAGACACTGGCGCCACTGCGCATATGACGCCGCACCGCAACTGGCTAACGACTTCCTACATTCCCTGGCGTGTTCCAATCACACTCACCAACGGCTCTGTCGTGTATTCAGTTGGGAAGGGAACTGTACATTTTAAGCCATGCGGAAAAGATAAACGTCCCGTTCTTATAATCGAAGTCCTCCATGTACCATCGTTGTCAAACAATTTACTATCTGTTCTCACACTCACGACTATGCGTGGTTTTCAAGTCACTATCTTCGGCCAAAAGATGGCTTTCACTCTTGCAGATAAGTTCATATTCACAGCAACCGTCAACACCTCAAAAGTCGCATACCTTGACGGAACGGTCACCACAATGGCCACAAACGCAAAGACAACCACTCACCGAGCAGTAGCTAACATTGTAGATCATCCTTTGATGCACCGACGCCTCTGTCACTTGGGGAGGACAGGCTAGAGTAACTAATTCAAGAAGGACTGTCATCCGATCTAGTTATACATTCAGATACACCATTAGACGACTTCTGCGACGCCTGCATCAACGGGAAGCAACACCGGCATCCATTCTTAGTTACGGCTGAACGCACAACAGGGCTACTAGATCACATCTTCAGTGACTTGCATGACCCAATGCCTGTCAAAAGCTATAACGGATATTCATATTGGGTTGTATTCGTCGATGACGCATCACGCTGGCTGGAAGGATCCGAACTGGCCAAGAAAAGAGACCTCTTCACCGCTTTCAAGTCCTTCAAGGCACTAGTTGAGCGACAGACAGGCCGTCTAATCAAATGCTTCCACAATGACGAGGGCGGCGAGTTTACGTCCACCGCACTGCTTAAATTCTGCGAGGAACAGGGCATACATGTGGAGTTTACGACGCGAGCAACCCCGCAATCCAACGGAATACCCAAGCGTGCCAATAGATCTATTTCTGAATCAATTATAGCAATGAATACAGAAGCACACCTGCCTCCAAGCTTCTGGAATTTCGCCTTAAACGTATACCACCATGTTCACAATCGCTGCCCAACATTTGCTCTGCCAAGAAACACCACACCCTACGAGCGATTCAAAGGCCGGAAGCCCAAGATTTCGCATCTGCATGTGTACGGTTGCAGGGCATACGTCCTCGTAGGTCACAATAAGCGGCACAGCCTCGAAGGCCACACTATCAAAGGAATATTTGTCGGATACCCAACTAACCACATCGGTTGGATGGTTTATAATCCTCTCACCAGGAGGATTATTATCTCGCACGATGTAATTTTCAACGAAAGAGAATTCTCAGGTATATCCCTAACTTCAGCACCCACAAATGCCCTCGCCCTGCACCTCAGCGACTTCGCCCCCTCAGACGAATACTTGCCGTATGACAACAGCGAAGACGCGCCTATTTCGGTGGGAGCTCCTGCGCCGCCCATAGAGCCGCCACCACAGGATACACTGCCTGCTATGCCACTGCCACATGTCCCCACGCCGCCGCTGCCTCCACCTGCACCACTCGCGCCTCATGCACCACGCCGCTCCGCACGAGAACGCCCGCCAGTATCCCAAAGAACAAATATATACAACAAGGCTTTGGAGCGCCAAGCTGCGAAGATATCTCCTCTCACAAGTGGACAGCCTGCCCCACGCACGAAAGTAGCCAACCGCTGGACTACTACCCCTGCCGATTCTCTGCCAATACCCCCTTCCCTTCCCGCTGATAACATGCCGCCTCTTGAGGACCCACACTGGGATGTTAATGTCAGTGAAGCCGACGCCGACAGTGCTCAGGTTATTGATTTCAACCTAAGCCACGCCTCCGACATCGCACTCATGATCGCAGGTCGCACCTTCGTCGAAACCGGGGTGGAAACCGGTGGATATGGCAGGATCGCGGTAAACCTCGCACAGCAATCCGCACTACAAGTCGGAGCTCACGACATAAACCCTAGGACCTATCGCGAAGCTATCCAGAGCGATCACGCAGAGGAATGGTACAAGGCCATGGCTGAAGAGATGAACAACCACAAGGTCAATGGGACATGGACAGTCGTCTATCTCCCCGCCGGCCAGAAATCCATAGGTTCGAGATGGGTCTTTAAGGTCAAGCACATGCCCGACGGCGCACTCGACCGCTTCAAAGTTCGTGTCGTAGCACAAGGTTTCAGTCAGCGTCCAGGCATCGATTTTGATCAGACGTACGCACCTACGGCACGCTGGCCCGCAGTTCGCACTGTCCTAGCTATAGCAGTCATCAAAGACATGCACCTCGAGTCCGTGGACGTCACCGCTGCCTTCCTGAACAGTGCAGCAGACGCCGAACTCTACCTACGTCTAACAGACGGCGCAGACTGGACACTCTCTCCAAACATCATCAAACGCTCAGGAGACGGCCCAGTGGTCGGGCTACTGCACAAGGGCATGTACGGCCTAAAGCAAGGCCCATATCTATGGCACAAACACCTAAATTAGGTGTTCCTATCCATAGGATTCACCCGAATCATATCCGACCCTTGCGTATACATATATCTGCGAAAAGGTGTGCGCATCATTATCCCCGTTCACGTCGACGACATGACAATGGCCTCCACGGATCGACCAGAAATCCTCCGCGTTATAGAGGAGCTACGCAAGCACTTCAAACTGCGTCACTTAGGCCCAACGGTCGGCCTCCTAGGAGTGCACGTCATTCGCAATCGTCCCGCACGCAAGCTCTGGATTGACCAAAGAGCATACACCGTCAACCTTCTCGCGCGCTTCGGAATGCTCGACTGCAAGCCACTATCCACACCAATGGATCCCAATAGGAAACTCTCCATGGCTCAGTGTCCTACCACCGACGCCGAGAAAGCTGAAATGGCCAGTATCCCATACATTCAGGGCACTGGGAGTGTACTCTATTTGACACAATGCACCCACCCAGACTTCGCCAAGACAGTATCGGAACTCTGCCGTTATAACTCAAACCCCGGGATGGAACATTGGAAGGCTTTTAAACACCTTCTTCGATATATTCGTGGCATGCTTGACTACAGAATTGAATATTCAGCCAGTGCTGCGCTTCCAGGTCCTCAAATGTTCCGTACATACTCCGATGCTGATTACGCAGGCAACATCGACACCGGCAAATCAACTTCAGGTTATCTTATTATGATAGCTGGGGGTGCCGTAGACTGGGCCAGCAAGATGCAAACAGTAGTTGCCATGTCCACAACAGAATCCGAATTCATAGCAGCAAGCTACGCCGGCCGTGCCCTATGCTGGATGCGCCAATTCCTCGACGAAATCGGATCACCTCAAAAGGGTCCGTCCAAACTGCTAATGGACAACCAATCTGCTATATCGGTCAGCAAGCATCCAGAACACATGGGATGCCTTAAGCACCTCAACCGCCATTTCTTCTGGCTCTGCGACGCCGTATACAACGGAGATGTTCTCCCAGTATACATCCAGACCACCGAAATGATTGCCGATACGCTCAAAAAGCCCTTAGCTCGTGACCTTTACGAAAAATTCCGAAAACTCATGGGTATCGTAGGCGACTGGTCATCTTCTCCCATTTAATAAATGTATGATGAGGTAGTCCTCATCAGGTGGGAGTGTTGAACTACGTATGATCACGGACTTATATCGGACTCTCTCTACACTTATTACATAAGATAGTTTATGTAAGCTCACATTAGTATGTAAGCTAGTTCATGTCCGTCGCCAGTTCCTAGTTTTAACCACTAGAGCTGACAACGGACTAGGTATGTATTACCCACAATACATAAGTTTTAACCACTAGAGCTGACAACGGACTAGACCTCCCTGTGCTCACCTCTACTAACGAGATCTCGCATCAGTTACGAGTCTACCCGAACCACATACCCGTTTGACAGGACCACGTACCCGTTTAACAGTTAGTAGCCGGTATGAGCCTCTGATACCTGAATGGCTTCGAGCATAGCCTCCGCTAACCTCCGTCGGTCCGGCAATTCCATAAATAGCCGTCTTCGTTGCTTTTATTCGAGTTTAATTATAGGCACATTTGCCTGCCTTCCATACTGTGCGAGCAGCCTGCCTTTCTCTGACCATATTAGTAGCACTCCTCGCTTGCAAGGCTTCCATCACGCGCTGCCTATCAAAGGGAATTCTATATGCACCGATGAGCGTGCGTATTGTGGGAATACCATAGTGTGACCACCGCTGATAAAGAAGATAAGATGGCTCAGATCGAGATTATTTTCTGCCGCCTTCCAATGGTTACTTTTCCTCGCCAAGTATTGATACACATCGTCAAACACCGTTCGGGGCCAGTCTGTTCAATCATATGCCATATTGTTATGGTTACTTTTTATTAGTGCGTCAATAAATGCTATAAGTTTGATATAGTAATATGAACAAATTTAAGCCTCATGCATGCCCATCCAATCTGGGCGCAAGTCCACCGTACTCACAGCTAGGAGGGATGGGATGGGATGGGACTGGAGGGGATTCAAAAATTTCGTAGACGATGATGGATACGCTAATCAATTTAATAGCCTCTTATGCTCGTCCAGATATACGAGAGAACATGCACTTGTAATAGAGAGGTTAGGCTAGGTCAGGATATAGTAAGATGAGATAGCGAGTGCTAGAATTGAGAAACCCTCAGCTCATACAATGACGAAGCTTACACAATGACAGGCCGCTTTGGCCTTATACAAAAAAATATCACACAATGTGTTTCCCGAGACAATAGGATTTGAAATTGATATTATACAATACAGAATACTAGTAACGCTTCTCAGGTATCTTCTCAACAATATGTCCAGGAAACAAAGACCGTGCACGTTCCTCCAACATAGCATACTGATTTGCTTTTCGGAGACAATATGCATTCCGGCCTTTCCCTCCACTGGACCCTGTAGAATTAGCCAGAGAAATCCAAGTCCATCTGAAAAACTGACCAAAGCGGATGGCTCGACACATTTCTTCTTCTATTATTTCCACCTGTTCCTTCCACCTATCCTTCTGATCTCTGGAGAGGAATCATTGTACTCGTTGTGCTATTCTTTGAGTCAGTCTATCTGCGCGATCATCAGTGTATTACGGTTCACCTTCAGAGTTCTAACTGCTCTCCTTTTCAGGGTCGTACTTCCAGCCAACTCGTCATATCCAACTAAGTTGCTTGGATGATGGGACTGGTTCTTTGGTCTTCTTCTGTTCTGGAAACAATGGTTTTGTATAACAATATTCTTTTTTCAATTCCTGGAAGTCTGAATGCGATGAATCAAATCCCAAAGCTAACAAAGCTGCACGGGCACGCCGATAAGTATCGGCGTACTTCTTGATTAAATGACTTTGTTATTCGATAAGATCCGCCGAGCGAGTTGTTAAATCATAGCCCCGTGCGTGCGTCTTTCTATAATTGATATTTGCTAGCTTATTGAGTATAGGAATTTTTAAGCTTGGGAGTGCGCCTTGAGCTTGACCTTGGCGAAGCCGACATTCAATATCACCAGTTTGACAAGCTGCAGTTGGACACGTTCGCGAGCCTCAAAACTGGAGAGAAATAAGATCACTGCAGATTTCGGCTTGGTCTGCCAAGCATCAAAGCTGCCATCACGAATATGAGGCATCAATTTGGCCTATTCCAATTGCCAGTTAACCAAACTTGTGCGCAATTTATCATGCATTTGCGCTAACCGCTCTTCATTTGCGGTGATAGGTGATTTCTGGCAATAGCTAATGCTGTTGTTTGATGGTAAATCTGTACCAGTACAATATTTAATGTAGAGATATCTTGAAATGAAGCAAACGCACTGCAGCTCACTAAGTTCAAAGCCTTCACTGAGCAATTCCACGAAGCCATTTATCTGACGAATGGTGCCTTTATTTTCTTTGGAAACCTCCTTCTCTAACGCAGCCCTGTTATCTGCTTGTGATGGCACTGAAACAAGCATCGGAGAAAGCACAGCAGCAAATGAGAAATATTGATTCACCTTTATTCTCGTCAGGGTGATACACACTCTGGAATCGTCCATCTTTCAGTTTTCTTGGAGTCGGGTCTAGTGCTTTCCACTTCGCAATCAATATCTTACTGACGGAGGCAGATACATCTTTAAATTCCTTGTGATACCCAAGTCGATTTTCGATGGCAGTCTTGTATTTCCGTACCAGGAAGTCAACTAGAAATGTAATCACTTAGTTAAATACCGTGAGAAAGATATGAAGAGAACGACATTTAGTTCATTTGTCGAATGATTTGAGATCAACTTACATTAATGTACGCAGAGAAACAGGCATTACCCATCCCATGCTGTTTCCGAATGTTCCAATCTCCAAAATGATCATCCATAGCATCTTGTCTTGATCCGTGACCCATCTCACGTGTACTGTTAGCAAACTGGTTCATTTCCTGCCAGACTCGCTCACAACCTCCACCATCTGTGCGACCACAATGAGGGGTTAAGTCCAAAGAATAAAAAAGTTGGCAGGCTTCCTTGTGAGCTTTCAGATGAAGCTTTGGTACTAGCACAGTGACATTGTTGAGCAATGGCAGGAGTTCAAGGAAATGTGTTGTCATCCGCTTGGTCAGGTTTATACATTACTGGCACCCAACGTCGTATGATAGTACAACCCAGATGTTGTCATCCAGACAGTCTTCCAAGGAGTGGCGGAGTGTATAATCCACATTACAGAATCTAAAGTCGTGGGTTATTTACTATAACACATAGGAAAAGTAAAATTACCGTTCCCCTTTCTGTAAGTCCCCTGTTCCTTTTGGACGAATCACCATATGTCGAGAGCAAGAGATTGTTACTAAACCTGGAATAGCTAAACTCATACCCCGAGCGGAGCAAAGCAGGTCTAAGACTTTAAATCCGCTGCAGATACATGCCTGGATAGCATTAAGCAGACAAAATGTAATAGAAATTAGATATAGACTTACTTCAGTCAGATCCTTGTGCTACCTTTTCTAGATATAATGCGTGGGACTCATTGGCCACAAAGTAGTATTGCCCGGGTGTTAATGGAACATCCTCGACAATACCCTTTTTCCCTTTATGAGATAAACGAAAGTTCCCATCCGCACTGAGGTATAGTGTATGCTTATGACTATACCACTTATCAGCCAAGAGATACTCGAGGATATAATGAAACATACCGCTTATCTGCATCGTCTTGCCATGATGAATCAAGATTGATCCCTGGCAATGGACACGCTGGGCATAAGACAGCGTAAGACTGTTGATATGCCTTGGGCAAATGAGGCTTGATGTTAAGAGCTTGGCCGCTTCTCTTTTCTGATTGCAAATATGCCCAAAATCTCGTAGCCCGCAGAAATACCCTATATCGATCCTGAATCATTAAGTTAGCATCTCGGCATGAGTCCTTGCACTGAAAACTTACTAAAATGTCTTGTGATGTGATATCATTGGTTAATCGCTGTAGGGATTTAAAGTAGACATAAGCTGCAACTCCAGTTTCATTGGACATTTTATGGAAATGTCAAAGAAGAGTGAATGTAAATGTGGTATGCGGATCAGTGGTTGTTGCTGGAAAAAGCGAACTCCGAAGAAGTTGAATGACATGATCCCCCGCTTCTTTGCACCCACAGAAGACTATGGTAACTTCATGGATCCCATTAGAATTGACAACTACAAAATTTCTCTTGATGTCCGCAGTATCAGCGGCAGGACAGGGAACACCTCCGTGACCTAAGTGAATTTCCAGCCCTAGACTAGCCAGTGAGCAACGTGGGAAGAATCCTTGAGACCACTTCTTGATTTGGTGAAATGGCAGATGTTGATGAACTTCACAGATACAACTCTGACATAATGCCGGGCCCTAGAAACAGTCTACACAACATTATTGTGCAATAATGACATGCTAAGTGAGGCATCTTGTGCATGGCATTCTTATATCTGGATAGACCTCCAACTCCAAGATTTTTGTTCAAAAAGACATCTTTCTTCCTGATATAATCAGAGATTAGTTGGAAATTAGTCTACAAAATTATGTATATTAATACTTTATCTGTCCAGCAATATCATGCCAAGGTGCACTTTATGTTGTTGGGTTGAATCTGTTGATTCTTGAGCATCTTGAAATTTTTCCTCTTCTTCAAAGTTAATTTTTTCTGGATCAGGCAGATGGTATTGATCTGGAACTTCAACAAAGCTTGTTGTTGTTGTTCTATTCTGCATTGTGTTGATGCTTTGAGTCTGAACCTGGATCATGCCTTCTGGCTGCCCTGGAGATCTACCAGTTCTATGGAGAGTGAACACTTTCATTTGTGAACCATTGATGACTGTGATGGAGAGGATAGATGACAAGGACAATGTCAAAGGGAGCTACCCATCCAATATCATATATAGAACATAAATGACCGAATTTGGAAATACAAACATTTCTTTTGTTAATAGAGTGTATTTAAAATGCGAAACTTTTGGTTGTGCCTGACACTGATGCCATTACGCCGTGAAATTGCCGAGCCTGATTGCTGAAATTTTTGGCTGTGATCGCCTGCGCGATGCCTCCTCAACGTCGAGACTGTTCCCCTACAGGCCAACAGGTCAAGAAAAAAATTATACTAGCTTACATCGCTCTAAAGCTTACCCAGGAAGAACCTGAGGGGGCTTGCCTCCCAGCACTCCTCTATGCGGTGAGGATACTACGTCTCACCTCGGGTGTTCCGACTGGCGTGCTAGCCATGGTAGTTGCACGAGAGGAAAAAACTTCTAGGTCACATCAGAGATAGGTGGCAGAAAAATCGATTGGGAGTAGTGGGCGGAAATGACGGAGAGTCTGTCCAAGTGGGCTTTCAGGTGAGTATCCGTCTGTACAGCTTTTTCTCCCTTCTGATTCTCTCTAGGTTTACCCAACGCGAGCTTCAATGTCTTATCAACGCTTTTGAGATTCTTGATCCCTTCTGCACTCATACCGGTCACTGTTTTCCAGCCATCGAAGCCTTTGGGAAGCTGGCGCTTACAAGCTTAAGGCTCCACTCGGTAATCAGCGTGACAGGCTTGTCAACATTGATGTTGAGTGGAATAGAAAGGGATATCAGGCACAATCAACACGTCTGAACCAAAAGTTTCGCATTTTAAATACACTCTAATGTTCTCTCAGCTTCTCTTGTAGACATTTCAGGCCTATTTAATGTATCTTGTTTTCAATCAATATATATAATGGAATTGTTTTAGAGAGAAGATTAACATTCAATATGCCACAGGGTTGGGCTTCCCTCAACTTTACCAAAAGGCAAATTGATTGCCTTACTAGCCTTAAACATCAATGGTATATCCATGATAATAGTCATCTACCTCTGCCACATAGTACAAATGCTTTGCAAGGCACTTACTCTCAGATTTTGATCATGATCTTCACAACTTGCAAGTTGATGTAATTGCTGAGGTTTGTCCAATCTCGATTTTGAATGCAGCTTCATTAACAATTAAGCATGATAGGCAATTGAGTGGTGATGGATCCAAGTGGCTGTTAATTTCTCTCTGTGTCACATACTATGCAGAGATTTTTCCAGAGGATGAGCAGCCTGAGGATGCTCAGCTATAGATCTGCATCACATTGACAATGACCAAGCTAGCAGTGTCTCCTCCTCTGAAAATGGGAGTGAGTCATCATCTGATTCAGACACAAGTGCTGATGAAGAATTGAACAATGAAGTGGAGGGACCCTGACTGTGCAGCATGCATACAAGGAAAGGCACACTTTCATCATACTAGTAACTCTTAAATGGGCTTGTACAGAAATATAATCTGATCACACTTACTGCAACTGGACATATAACAAGCTTCTTGTATGCTTCCAATATTCAATGACTAAAATGGATGTCATTGTCTTATGGGTTCTTTAATATAAAAGCAGGTGCCAGTACAGCACAGCCCATTAAACTCCATTGGTAATCCATACAGCCTTACTATGCACTTCATACTTTGTCTCCATACCACTATGAAAGATCTTGATGTGAAACACAAGGTTAGTAATTACACAATTCAAATTTTGCAATACTTACCATTTGTCTAGTTGAAAGTGGAGACAGAAAGTGCAATAAACAACTTGAAGGCACTAATTATGCACCATGAGTCATTTTGAAGGATTCTGGCCAATCTGGAGAATAGTGCCAGTGATGATGCTCTGAAGTGTCTTGCCAAAGCTCTAGCAGCAGAAATAGGGCTATCTGACTATGTAAAGGGCAGTAACCTTCCATCATCTTCACAATCAACCATGGCTTCCTCCTCCACCTCACAATGTTCCATTGTGTCTTCTTCTCAAGTTCTCTCCTGTTCTGTCCTGTTGAAACCTGTAAAGCCAAAGTGCAGTAATCACATGAGCAGAGGGGAAGGCCTCCCCACAAACATAAATGTGAGTCACTCTTTACATGCTACTGAGATCTCACCTCAGTCTCAATTGATTTCAGTAATGTTGTTGTCATCTTATCAGATGAAGAGGAACCACCACATCCAAAAAAAGATTCAAAGTCAGTCCCTTATCTCCAGATCTTTGCTCACCATGATTAATGTTTCCATTCAGGGAGAGATTCCAGCTGGGAGCCTTGATGTGTATTATGCTTGGGCACAGATAAATGGTTCTGAATAATTTGGAAAGATAGTGTGTCATTTAATTTGCATATATACATATAATAAAGCAGTGGAAGTTATGACATGATATAATTATAGTATGTATACATATGAATAACATCATGACAAGCAACAGTCAAGCCACACTGGATTTTGACCATTAGAAGTGATGTACTGTGAACATCTATGTTGTTGTTGTTGTTGAAATAATGTGTACATGTCTTATTTATAAATGTGAGCCTAAGATGTCCACTTGCTGCACAGCCTCCTTGCCTTGTGCAGCTCTTCACTTGTGCAGCCACTGCACCCTTGCCATGACCTGACTCCATGCCCTCATTCCTTTTCCCTCACCCACCCTTTTCCCTTGCCCAACCTTCCTACTTGCTGTGCAGCCTCCTTGCCTCATGCAGCTGCTGCACCCTCATCATAATTCACCTCCTCACTCTCACCTCTGTGTTCTCACCTGTACCCCCCTCACATGCTGCCTACTCACTGTGCAGCTCTTCACCTCATGCCATGCTGATTAATAAACATTGTTGTGTCTCCTCATAATCCATCTTGTGAGGGGATACCATCTAACTTCTTATATGTCCCATATACCAGTATCAGAGTGCTTTGGAAGAAGTAAGCCTATAACCAATGACACATTATCATTCTGGTGAGATCTTTTATTTGTTGCTTGATTTCTTCTGTTTGGGCATGAAGCTTGAGGTCACTGTACCTAAAGAAAGGTTATCTATTATTGCAGTCAAAACTACTCGTGAGTGCTTGTGACACCCTAGGCCCTTGATGACATCAATGGGACCTGATGTTCAGATAATTGCATTGTCATTGTTGTTGGTGAGGTTGGGTTTGGAGGTGAAAGCAATACAATACATTTTGTACATAAATTTGATGGAGTTTTGATGGTACACAATATATATATATTGTGTGTCATTGGCCATTATGCTGTTTGGCTTTGTCTTTCCAATGGTTGACCTTTATTTTTTCAGTCTCTCCTATATAATTATTCCCTGCCATGGCAGCTCTCCAACATACTAACAACCTCACTTTGGCATGACATGAACATATCATCCACCTTGGTACAAGACCCTTCTTGAAGGGCTAGCAGTGCCTGCCAATGACCATTTGCTGATGCATTATACTCAGCTTCAGTGTGAGAGACTTTGGCATCATATGAGTGATGTTAAGATATGCCCACAAGGTCCGGACACAGGACATTGGGAAAGATGGGTAAGTCCAATGATATCTTTTCAATACTCAACTTGACTCCAAAATTACAATGTATAACATGTCCCAGGCAACAGTTCATTATGCCACCACTATCTGCTGAGGCATACACTATTTTTCAGGAACAGTTGAAAGTACATGGTTTTACATTGTCTCCCTCCTCTTCGCAGCCTAGTATGCTTGGCTCTGCTTCCTCCCCTCCATCATCTTCTCCTTCAACTCCTTCCTCCCAGCCTTCTACATGCAATAAGATGTCACTTAGCAGTCTCAAAAGATCATCCAACAATCCCATGGATTTCAATCTGGTATTTTCATGAGGCAAAACACTCATCAATATCACAAAATGTTTCATCACATCCTTGCCAGCCTTGGCAATAGGGGAGTTCAGAGTTGGCTGCTTCAGGCCACTTCAAATCCTGCTTCAAGTTGTGTTTCAAGCGGTCTTTTTGGCATTGAAGCAACTTCTAGCTCTGACTACCCCCATCAGTCCCTTGATTCAGACACCATATTTCATGTATTTATCATCTTCCAAAAAAAGAATCCAAATGTCGACATAACCTAACTTTAGCACTCGCCTGAATATCAGTTATGCCTTGACAGACTGAACGAATGTCAGGCTGCCTTGAGTTTGTTGACGATTCCTAGTGTTTTTTTATCCCAGAAGGAAGGCCTTCACTCACTTGCTTAGTCACTTTGGCCTTTTTAGTCTGAGATGGGGCAGGAATTGGAGTTCTATCTTATTTACAAGGCATACTTCAACTTATGAGAGATTATCAGTTGAATTTAAGGGACTATCAGTTGATTGGTCTATTTACTCAATTATTACATAATATTTACTGGAATTCCATGGAATTCCATGGATTTTCTGTGTTGAAACTCTGACAGGATGAGGCACAAGCTGAAGCAGCCACTGAAGCGAGCTGAAACAGTGAAGCAGCTCCTGAGCTGCTTCAACCCCACTTGAAACACAACTTGAAGCGGGATTTGAAGTGGCCAACTCTGAACTCCCCTAATGTGACTGTACCAGACAGTCTGCATGACTTTTCACACAAACTAATGGAAACCTATATGAACAAACCAGTTAAGCAGCAATCATGGGGTCAAGTGTTATTGAAGAGTTTTGACAACCATATAACATTTTTAGAGCAGCAGGAGGGAAAAAAGGCTAGTCACAAGAAAGGGAAGAACAAGACTACTAGATAGATATTCATGCCAGTTTATCACAATTGTAGAATTGTCTTGCAAAGCTTATTGTTTGAGCACCTTAATTGTTGTAAATAATTCTGATAACATGAAACACATCTTGACCAGTGTGGTATAATTATTCCTCATTAGATCATATGACAAGCTATGTGTCTATCACTACATAGCCAGGCTGAAAAGTCATTGCTCATCTTGTTCCCTCCAAACAAGTATGTATAGGTGCCACACAACTGCTATGCTATTGTGTGGGCTTGCAGAATTGTTGGCCTTGTGATTTCATCAGTGCCATCCAAACAATTGTCTGCACTGTGCCACAACTGCAATAATCCCAGCTTTTATAAAGCCAGGATTTGCCTATACCCCACTTACTGTCCTTTGCCTGCTCATTTTCTTTACTCATTTTCCTCTACATGTCTGCCTCTTCATTCCCTCCACCAGTGTCAGGAAATGACTCAAGTCTTCCAGGCAATTCTCTGAGCTTCACAGTTGAAAACATCACACTAACTGTAGAGCAAATGAAATGGTTAGATATCCACCTTCCTGGGATGTGCAAGACCATGCATAATTCTAAATGAGTTAAGGGAGATGGGAAGCAGTACACCATGAGTTGTCATGGGGAGCTTGTTGAAAAGTGGCCCATCAAGTATCCTGACAATTGCTTAGTTGAATTGACTAGACAGGTATTTGTGCACCCTTATTATCTATTATTGCTCATCCATTTGCCAGATTAATTCAGTGTGGAAGAAAAAGGTCTAGCAGAACCTAAAGAATCACAGTTGGCCCAGCACCACCAAAGCAGTCTCATGTTTCCCAGGAGTCAAACAAAGCAAGTGTATTCCTGCCTCTGAGCTGTATATCAAATCATTAGGTAAAGTATGGACTGATCAATATAAAAGTGCCATGTCTGGACTACCTTCCACCAAGAATGGTGCTGTATATTAAAAACTGTGCAAGGAATCCTTTCAGGCTTTGACTCCTGAAGAGTATCAACATTGGGACCAGCAAGCTCTCAAAATCCATGAGGTAGTAACAGCAGACAAAGCAGATATGTCTGTATTCTTTTGTTGCATATTGCTATCCAACAATAGCTGACATCGATATTCCTGTAGTGATGCCAGCACTTTAGCAAAGACACTGGAAAGTGTGCTGGAACAATATGGGCAGAGCACAGGATTCATGTTCCATTTGTTAGTGGCTGGTGATCTGGGGGACTTGGGGAAAATGCCAGTTTTCCAGTATGTTATTTCTCAAAAAATTAGTAATTTCAATGTGCTGATTACTCTATTAGAATATCTTACATTCTGAGCCTAAGGGAATCTGAACAGTCTCATCCAGACTATGAAGAGCAAGTTGCTGGACCTTGGAAGAACTTTGCTGCTGATATCATTAGTATTTTACTTCTCTAACCTAGAAATAGAAGCTCATTTTATATCTTGAATAGGCAATCTTATTCAGGAAGAGCATAAAAAGAAGCTGATTGTTCACAATGAACAAAAGCATCCTTTACCACCTGCACCCAAACCTGCATGCAATCAATTATAGTATCCAGACATCTTGAAGGCTTATTTTGACACATTTTGGTGTACATGTAGTTATGCATAATCTCTATTCAAGCATTCTAATGTCTGATTGTGCAGTTGGGTTACATGGTAATATGGCCAAACACACCACTGCACCATGGGAAGCTATCTGTGCACATCCAGGCAAATATATTGATGTCTCAGCATTTTCTACTCAAATCAAATTTGGTAACCTATTGGATATGACTCTCATTGAAATTGCAACATTATATGAGCATATCATAATACATCAAGAGAAGAACCTGTTTCCTTCCTATTTCCTGCTCAGTGCTAGTGTCCTCCACATTGACAGAGAATGCTGTTGACCAACATCAACAATATGGATGCTTCAAGCCTGTCAGATGATGTCTTTAATGGAGCATCCTCTTTTACACCAATGTGAGTATTCTAGAACAGAGCAGAGGGCACAGGCACAGTTGCATACAGCACTTGCTAACAGGTATGCCATTCCAGTTAGTCATTTTCAGAGAGAGATGCTGACATGGACCATCCATTAGCAAGGCAGCCAAAGATATTCCAGCCATTAAATCAGACCCCCTGGCCAAGTGCGGATGCAAGAGGAAAAAGTATGTACATTGGAACCTTATCAGAATTACAGAGTACTAAAGGTCTATATTTTTTTAGTCCAGACAATGAGATGCCCACAACATATGTATCTATTATAGATGTATTCATTGTTATAGCCAGTGATGTTTCCTTGTTATTCCAGTACAAACAAGACACAAACATTCTCACCCAAGTGTTTGTGCAGCTCATGAACAGTCAGTTTACCTCAAAAGTATGTTTTTATTATGTCAAAAATCAAAGATATTTATGAACATCATTAGGATGACTGATGTACAAGTTAATGGGAAAGGTAGTGGCAAAAAGGCACCAACCAAGCCCAAACATGCCAGCAAGACTTAAACCCTGAGATGTTATATTTTTCTCTTACTTGTAGAACCTTATGTATAGTAGTGCCCATACTGACCTTCAGTAATGACATACATACAGTTATAATCTGATAACCTTGAACATCAAGTGATATAGAGTCTTGCACTCTACCAATGTTTCCTACCTTGCAGATATTGCAAGAACTAACATTTTGCAAGAGTAGAAAAGCAGGGAACTGGTATCCCAACATGCATATCACCTGAACAGGTTCTTGTCTGTTGTACATAAAGCCTAGATTGTGTTCATACCCACAGAGATATGTGATCAGTGAATCCAAGAGGATAAGAAGTCACCATTGGACAATATTTGAGGAGACTGCCCAGTCATCATTGATACATGTTCTGGCATGTGACTGGCAGACTCTGTCATTCACATGTTTGTAGGCCCACTTGTTCTTAATGTCTGAAGTAGAGCAGAGTGATACAAATGAGGAAAGACAATTAGTCCTCAATTAAACTACTGTGAGTTCTTGTCATGACCTGATCCCAATCTTGTTTTACATGATATTCTATTTACTCAGATACTGCTCTACTCTTTCATAGTATCTTCTTCTGTCTCCTTGGGCTCCATTTCCTTCCCTTTTCCTTTTCCCTTATTAACCTCCATGGGGATAGGATCGGGCCCCACTTCCTCTTCAACCACCTTTTCCATTTCCTTATCTCTGGACCCCGGATCTTCTTCAAACCTAGCCCTCTTGCTGGGACTGGGCCCTGCTTCATTTTCATCTCTCACCCTCTTCACACCAGATCCCACGTCTTCTTGGAATTTTACATCACCATATCGGTCCAGGAGCATGACTTTTGGAACAAAAGATTTCCCAAGCTTATACCGAGCCACGATTTGCTTCATCTGGGCTCCACACATGTGGGCAATCTTGTTGTACCTGTCTATTATTCGAGTACGGCCATGGAATACTCCATCTTGCAATTCCTCGAACACCGACAACCCATCCTGAAGCCGTTGTTCAAGAGTCCGGAGCTCGAGATCCAGTTCGTCCACCTTCACCAGCTGGTCGAGGGACCACCGGAGCCTGTCCAACATTTGCAAATGGTACCAATGATACAGGCCTTCCGCTTCCAAATGGTTTCAGTTCCCAGCCTCGACGTCCAGGTTAACAAGGGACTTGCTAATCTACTTCAGCATTTCCTGCACAGCTAGATCCTGCGGACTCCGATAGGTGCAATTGGTCTTGCAATGGACACACCTATCACAAGCCACCTTCTTGCCATTTGCTGCATGCGTGAAGACACATTGGACTTTGCCCCGCTTGCAACCAACACAAGTCTCTCAGAACTCCGTATCAGCCTTGGACTCCGAATCAACAACCTAACTGGTTATCAGTACATTTTTATACCCCATTTATTTTGTTACTCACCTCTTCCACTGTTTTACCCTTGGCTTTACCCTTTCTGAATCCCGAAGCAATAGGTGCCGCAGGCTTGCTTTTCTTTTTCTTCTCCTCTTCTTCTCCTCCACTTACTCTCCACCTCGGCCTCATTCCTAACCAAAACCAAGTAATAGTCTTCCAACACATTGTGCTCCTTGTCATACCACCACCAATAACCCTTGATGAGCGCATTGCACTCTGCCTGTTCATACCCCTCCCACTCATCATTTTTTGTCAGGTCCTGTCTTGCTGTGAACTTGGGTACCGCCTTAAACCCTGTTAGTGTCCTTCGGGGGTTCCACTTTTCCACCAAAGGGAGGTGAGGAACATCCTTCGATTTTTTGTAGAGGATGGCGGTGGCAGTAGTAGACTTGGAGGAGGTAGTGGCAGCAGACATGGTGGAGGGTGAGAATTTGGTGGATGGGAGTGGGATGGTGACGGTTCAGGTGCAAGATGCTGAGTCCCAATTTTCTGATGGACTCCGCTTATATATGCAGAAAAATTGACTTTCCCAGTGTAACATATATAGACTGTTATATCAATGTACCTATATATTTATTATAATATATTTAATAACTAATATACATGATATATTAGTTATATGCGCTACATCAGGAATGTAGCCTATAATTAGTGTGGACACCATATGTGTCCACAATGGCTTGTATTTAGCATGCTGGTGCATTAGGCGCCGGCATATATCTTTTTACCACACCACCTGTACTACCTTACTCTATACAATTGAGTTCAGTTAGTCTCGGTGTGAACATATAAGATACAACAACATTATACCCAGACAACACTTGGCTAACGTGAAACATTTCAATGACCTCATGGGTTCGGCCGTAAGGGGGAGCTACTGTCATGGCCTGATCCCAATCTTGTTTTACGTGATATTATTTTCTTATTGGACCTCCAACCTTGTATTCATCTTTGATTTCATTCGGACTCCATCATGTTATTCATCTTTAATTTCTTGTTCATTTATCTTTTGTGATTGTTTTCGTTTATATTCTTATTTATCTTCGGACCTCCATTTTACTTATACTTCACCCAGTCATTCTTTATCTTTCGGATCTCTGTTTTTTCTTATCATGCTTAATTCTCATTGATGCCAAGCATCGCTTATGATTTCACGTGTTTATGTTCCACATGACTTTTATGTTATCTTCTCATCGGCCTCCACTTTATGTTATCACCAGCCAACCACATTCATTATAACTCTTTCCTTATTCGTTTCATCTCCATGACCCTGACCATTATTCCTTATATTTTCTGGCCTCCATTTTAGTATAAATAGCTGCAATTGTATTATGGTTCAGTAGTCAGAAATCAACTTCATTATTCTGTTAAACTCCATTCGGCCTCTGTCTGTCTATCCTCTTCCCGTTCTACTATACTCAGTCTCCAAGTTTCTTATACTGACTTGTCTGTGACAACTGTCAGACTCTGATCCTTGTTCATCTCGACTTCATTCTGAAATAAGGACAACGTGTACGACTAAGGGCGCAACATATAAGTTGAAGCCAAGTCTTTTCAGTTCATATCATCCGGGCTCCAAATTACTTACTTGTTCTATCATATCCGGAGTCCGAAGTGACACCTAGATATCAGGACATAACAGTTCTATCAAGGGGTCTGATTCAAATATTTCAGGCTGCTGAGTGTGTGGGCTATGTATGCATTGTTGAACATAAGTATTTCCACCACAATGATATTAGCCACATTATACTTATAGTTAAACTTCCTCATATCCCCTTTCTCACACCTCATCCACCCCCATAATTACCATGCCACACAAGAAGACCCACTCCTTCCCACCTAATTATGCACCTTTGAAGCTCAATTGTGAGCAGGGAGCTTTTGTTGCTCATTACTTTTCTCAGTACAACAAACAACATTAAGAACATGAGGATACAACTGTGAAAGATTTTGTAAGCAACTGTATAAGGCAAAGTTTCCACTGAGATATCCTGTCAGTAAACTTGAGAGTGGTCTGGTCTACCAGGATGTGAGTGACACCTTGCCTTAGTGTAACTCTTCATTCATCTGTGCTTTATTAGATTGATGAAGCCTCAAAAGAGATTTTATACAACTTTTTCAAGAACCATTCATGTGACCAGAAATACAAGAAGTATGTGAAGCTGTTGACTGAAGGTTATAGAAGGTCTGCATTCCTTTCCATTCTTGCTGAGGAGCTATATGTTAGAGGCCTTGGACAGGCCTTCATCAATGATTTTAAACTTTCATATAGCACCTGAGTAGCAAATGAATATCTCAATGTTTATTTTGAGATGGGTACCACCCAGTTTGCTTAGTTGGACAAGCAGGAAAGATTGCATTGGATCCAAGAGGCGCTCTGTAGGAAGGATGAATCACTTAGTGATACCGAATTGTACAATCATTTCCAATTCAGTTTCCAAAATAGATGTACTCATCATAATCCATCAGTCTTGCTCAGCTTGTTTTAGATAGCTTTAAGGCCCAATTCCAAACTTTCCCAAAGCAGCAGTTTTTCTTTAATGTCATCATGACCCATGTACCTGTGGATGGTGAATTACAAACCTGGAGGTCAGTCTTATTTGATGTATAATCCGTCCAACATACTTATGGAGGTGTATTTATTTGAGTCTGATCCATAGCAATGATGTAGCTCATTGTGTGTTTGAAAATTATGATGAAAAATACCAGGATCATGTTTTGGGGATCTTGGTCCACTTACATTAATGAATGTATTGGTATTTTATTTTTTTATTTATTTTTATTTTTATGGAGCAATAACAAATTTGTAACAAGTAGCATTGCCACTCTTATAAATTCTGCTTTTAGGGACTGGTATTCACCAGTGATTTTAATAGAGAAGGGGTATATAAGAAGACATAGAAAGCATATGGGCATAGATTCCAATCCGGGAAAATGCAAGTTACACACTAAGCCGAAGAGACGGCCTTGTGTGGGGCTCAAAGGGGGCTGTAGCCTATGGTGGCTGCCATACCTTCATACCCACTAAAAACCCGGTAATGTCCTGTGAACGCAGACCAAAAATGCTTTTTGACTTGAGCATGTTACCCCACGTCTGTTTTACAGAAGAAAGTGATAGGGCCTTCTTCTTATATCTCGAAAGGTTTGTACAAAGGATATCTGTGTGTATGCGCTGACTCATTGTTTTAATCCAATGGTTTTTAATTTCGTGGTCTGTTATTTTGAGGTCAGGGTTCTCTTCTCGTTGGATTTTCCAATCACATTGTATCTTCCATATGAGGTATGAGGATTCAGAAACCAGAACCTTGAAGAGTCTCCTTTTGGCGGAGTCCGGTTTCCCTTTATCATTTTTGTATTGGGCTAGCCTGCAGCCCAGTATAGTCCCTGTGTTTAGTTCGGGCCAAGGAAGGCCTGTAAGAGCCCAAAGTGACTTCGCTAGGGGCCAGATAACTTTTTGGCCGGATGTGGAACAGTCCAGGAGGATATGCTCCATGGAGTCTACACTGTCGCAGTCCCAGCATTCTGCACGTCGCTCGTGGTTCCTGATTCTTAGCCACCACTCTCCAACTCGGTGGGCGTTATGGAGTCACTTTCAGAGGAAGTTACGTATATTGCGGCTGATGTCCTTATGTTTTATCGAGGTCCATATCGAGGCGGTTGTTGGCCAGATGCCGGTCCAGTCTTTGATTAATATTTTCACCCATTCAGCCATGAGGTCAGTGGTGCGCTTATTATCTTTTTTCGTGTTCTCTAGTATGGCTTTATATAGTAAAGATTGGGTTGCATTCGATAGCTGGATGCCAGCGGTTTGTAGATGTACGGGTATTGAGAGGTTAACTAGACTGACAAATTCTCTGTGCGCACCACGATTCACTTCCCTATCGGATCCCTCGTTTCCAGCAATCCCGGAGTGGCCTTTGACCTTCCTGAAGGTTGTTCTGGCCGAGCGTCGACGTAGCCATGCAACTGTGGCACGCAGGAGGTCTTTGTTGGACATGCCAACCCATTCTTTTGACTCGAACTTTTCCAGGTTTACAGTGAGAGCATCAATGGTGTACTGGGAGTCGGAGTATATTATTAGTTCCATATCAGGGGGAGGTTTCTGAGCGACCAGGAGGACAGCGACAATTTCACCGGTGTTATTTGTGTTATGCTTAAGAGGACAGTCAATAGGTCATGTTCCTACTATCGCCCTCGCCATACCATACACCGCTACCGGCGACAGCATCCGTGCTCCCATTGTTGATGCAGGAGCCGTCTGTATATACTTCAATTTTTTCGGGGTTCACAGGTTCATTATCACGGTGTGAAGGGTGGAAGGATGGGACGAAGTTGCGTGTCAGGGCTCGGAAGCCATCTTTCAAGTTTTCCAGCAAGGATCCAGGGTTGAAAGTGTGGTCCGTGGTTTCTCTATCCTCTTTTAGCTTGGCTGCCCATTGGTTTAGGGTCGTGGGGTTTCCATGTAGTCACGGATCCCACTTAGGTGGCAGGTGATTTAGGAGCGAAGTGGCAGCTCTAATACAGTCCATTGGTCTGCCGCATCCTCGAGTTTTGGCAGACTTATATACAGCACACTTACAGCGTATACGTCCAGTGTGGCTGTTAGGGTAATTCCGTTGTGTGTAATGGAGCAACTCACCAACTGTAGAAATGTGATGTTTGGATTTTAGGCAATTCATCCACTTAGAGTTCCACATGTGTTTGGAGGTGATAGCTTTGTGGTACCATATTGACATGGAAAGTTTAACTTCTAGTGATATCTGTGGAGTCAAGGATGAGCCCAACGTTTTGTGCTACTTTGTACATGCACTTAAGGCTCTGGGGAAGAGTAGAGGTGTTCGCCATTATAATTGGCCAGTTTTGAGTGAAGGAATCGACGATTACCTGCTTTTGAATTACGTGAGGTGAGTCATTTACATTTAGCCTGAAGAGGTCGTCCGCTAACAGGCACCATCTAGCACGTAAGTCTCCATAGTTTAGATATTCTTTGAGCTTCATAATGTCTATGGCCTTATTTTGAGACTCAATATCAAGTAGTTTTCTGCCCCCATCTTTAAATGGTCCGTTTAGATATGAAGACACTACTGGAGTCGCAGTGGGGTGGTCCCAGAAGAAATTGGTTATAGTCTTCCTCAGTGAGTTCTCGACTTGTTTCGGCATCCCCTGGACTTTGGTGAGGTACTGGGTTCGTACACCCACTTCTACTTTTATTATATGTCTGCGCCCTTCCAAGGAAGGATGTCCTTTATTCCAGGGTATGTCATGACTATATCAGATGAAATCAACATATTAATTTGTTGCTCTATTACTAGCCAGAGAGAAACTCATCAGCTGCAGAATGGATTGTGGATTAAGCACTGATCAATGTGGATACCCAATTCTGCCCCCATTGAATGAACATTGGTTTACTGTGGCCATTTGTGAAATATTAGAACTTTATCTGGATGCTCTCCATTCATCAGATGTATAGGAAACATAGATGCAAATTTAGAACCAGCTCCGAGAACTATCCAGCACCAAATGGTTGAACTTCTCAATGGGCCACTTTCACCCCTGTCCTCTTTTGTCAATGATCATGAAGATGTGATGACCAATGAACAAGTAGCAAAGAAGCAGAAAGAGTGAGTTAAGCAACCAATGTAGATTATATTCTTGTCTGATTTAGCTGGAGGCCAGAAAGTCATACATAAAAACAGACTGGTAGAGAAACCAAGACAGTGTGTTTAACGCCAACAGTATAAGTTCATGTTCATTTTTCATTGTTTAATAGTGATATTAATCTAGCTTAGCTAACAGAGACAGGCCAGTCACCCAATCCCAAGGCACCAAGGAGAATAATGGGACAATGAATGCTACACTGAAGGAGCTCAAGTGACATGGTCCCAATTGACCATGCAAGAATCCCTTGCCTTAACTGATATCTAGTTCAATAACAGCCTAGAAGTACACTGTGAAGATTGTAAGCACCATAATGATGATTTAAATAGATTATACTTTTTGTTTGCCAATTTTAAATTTGTGTGTCTGTATTTGATACTAGGATAGGTTAGGATAGGAACAATCATTGCTAACTTGCCATCAGATATGCATAACATATTGTGCATATGTAAGTATGGGATAGGTTGGGATAGGTTAGGTTAGCGATAAGTTGGCATTAAATAGGATGCATGGTGCTTCTATGACAGGTGAAGACATGCAACTGTGCATCTATTACTCCAGGGAGGATTCATTGGGATGTGTTCATCTAGGATGGGATGGGATATGATGGGATTGGCAAGGAAGAAATATTTAGTTACAACACTCTATTATTAGGATAGGATAGGATAGGATAAATTCAGGATTATGATCAGGTCACCATGATTGAATGACTGAATAATGGGTCAGATTGAACCTGTCATCCATGAAACTATGGATGTGACTAAACAAACCATCCACAGCTGCAGCATCAAAATGCAACAGTTCTAGCAAGACTCTGTCAGCATGTTCTGAATGGTTGACAAGCCATCAAAATCAAGCCATATGAATATATAGATGTTAGACACCTCAGTTACAAAAATCCAATGTAAGTAATAACAACCTAACATGGTAGTGATAGCCTACATGTTTCCAATAACTGTTACGTCCTGATATCTAGGTGTCACTTCGGACTCCGGATATAGTAGAATGACGTAAGTAATTCAGAGTCCGGATGATATGAACTGAAAGGACTTGGCTTCAACTTATATGTTGCACCCTTAACCGTATGTGTGTCCTTATTTCAGAATGAAGTCTAGACGAATAAAGGTTCGGAGTCCAACGGTTGTCACAGACAAGTCGGTGTAAGAGAACTCGGAGACTGAGTAGAGTAGAACTGAGAGGAGATAGACAGACAGAGGCCGGGAGGAGTTAACAGAATAATGAAGTGGATTTCTGACTACCAAACCATAATACAAAGGCAGCTATTTATACTAAATGGAGGCCGGGAACAAATGGAGTAATAGTCAGGGTCATGGAGATGAAACAGATAAGGAAAGAATGAGAATGAGTGTGGTTGGCTGGCGATAACATAAAGCGGAGGACGATGAGAATATAACGTAAAAGTCATGTGGAACATAAAACACATGAAATCATAAGCAATGCTTGGCATCAATGAGAAACAAGCGAGATAAAGGAGCCCAAGGAATAATGAATGACAATGAAATGATAATAGAGGTGGAGTCCGAGAATAATAAGTGAACGAATGGAAATAATATAAAGCATCAGGAACCAATGAAATCAAAGATGAATAATGAATGTGGTGGGAACGGAGTCTGAAAGAAAATGAAATATAATCAAAATAAAACAAAATTGGGATCAGGGCGTGGTAGTAGCTCCTCCTTAACGTCCGAACCCATGAGGACGTGTTCTGGACATTCTTGAAACACTTCTTTTAGCCGAGGGTCACCTGGGAAAGTAAAATTTTACTAGGTATATTAATGGGACCCATCAAATTCCTGGGACTGTGTTTTGAACCCCAACCACCCTCTCCCATCCCCAACCATGCCCTCCTCGTCCAAACCCACAATGGCGAATGCCGTTTTATATAAGAAATTGAAGGACGTGCCCGTACTACCACCCATAAGATCAACAGACTTTTGCAGGACGCTCGAAGGATTCCAAGCGGTGCCCGAGTTTAAGGGTCGAAAGGATCCTTCAAGAGGTGAGACTTGGGCGGAGGCTGACACTGATGAAAGGTCATTGATTGTTGCTGGCTGTTGGCAGGCCTATGACAAGGATTACGTGGACTTGAACAATTTGTTCCTGTCTTTGAAGAAGAAAGAAGACGTGGCAGCTGAACTTAAGCGGAAGGCGGAGAAAACGCAGAAGAAGAAGGAGGTGGTCGTGCCAGTGGCATCGGGATCCGATAAAGGGAAAGGGAAGTCAAAGGAAGTGGTACTGGTGAGTAATAGTCGGTGTCCAAGATCTCTACTAATGGTTTTGTAGGATACTGATTCAGAGTCCGTGGTCAAGGAGGAATTCAGGGAGACTTGCCTGAACTGTGAGGAGAAGAAGGTCACATGCATTTTCATGCATCCTACCGCCGGCAAGAAGTCGTCGTGTGACAGGTGTGTTCGCTGAAAGGTGAACTGCTCATACCGGAGTCCGTACGAGTGGGCGTTGCACAGGGCCCTGAAGACGGCCAATGGATATATCGAAAGTCTCAAGGTGGAGGCCAAGGATAGGAATATGTTGGCCGGGGAGGAGTTTTACCACAAGTACAATCTTCAACAGCTGGAGAGTCTCCGTTGGGCTCACGGTGCGTTTCTGGAAGTCGCCACACTGGACATCGGACTTCGGGAACTGGAGCTCAAGCTCAAGGCGGTCGGTCAATCGGTCCCCGAAGACCTATTCGATGATGCGGAGCAGGGTTGCGTGCAGATAATCAGCAAGCACAACGATATTGCGCGTAACTGCGCTTTCAATATGAAGCAGTTGGCCACTCGGTATGTGCTTGGGACGGGTCATGAGGCCAAGGCTCTCCTGATGGATGCCCGGGGAGGAATAGAGGTGGCCGACATAACGCAGTCCGGGAAGAAAAGGTCCAGGGATGGCAAAGATGCGGGGCCCGGTTCTAGCAAGAAGGCCAGAGTGGAGGATGTAGCGGTGAGGAAGGAAGGACAGGGTTCCGGGGAAAATGAAAAAAGGGTAGAGGTGGAGAAGAGAGTAGAGCCGGAAAAGGAGCGGAATCCGCTCCTAGCGGTGTAGGAGGGTCAGAGAAGGAAAAGGAGAAGGAAAAAGAAAAGGATACGGGGTCCGAAATAATAGGAGAGGACACCATGAAAGAATAGAAGCGGTATCCGAATGTAATAGAATGAAAATGTAACTTGTAGTAATATTGTAAACATGTAAATGTGTCCAAAAAACTCAAAGTGTGAAAAAATAAGAAACAGAAAAAACATGAAAAGCGGAGTCCGAAGAATAACAGAAAATGAAAACTGAAATACAAGACAAAACTAAAACGGAATCAAAATGGCGGGGTCCGGGATCGGAGTCCGATTAAATCTTGGAAAGAGGTCCTGGCTTGTTGGGATATTTGCGATGAAATTCCTCAAGGAGGTCTGGTGCATTGAGTTCAGTAGCTAGTACCCAATTAGTATCTTGTCCTGTACCCTCATAGCCCATCCATTTGACGAGGTATTGAAGTTTGCATTTACGTCTTCTATCTATCTTTGAATCAAGGATAGTGTCGAGTTCATAATTTTCTTCATCATCAACCATAACTGGATCGGGGGTCGGTGGTGTACGGTTTTCAAACTGATTAATAGTCGCGGGCTCCAGCATTGAAATGTGGAAGACAGGATGCACCATTTTGTAAGCATCCGGAAGCCGAAGTGTATACGAGAGCAAACCATGCTGAGCTAAAACCTCAAAAGGTCCTAAGTACTTTTCAGCAAGTTTCTTTGAAGGTCTTGTAGTCCAAAAGTATTGAGCTTTGACAAAAACATAGTCGCCAATTGAAATCTCGGGGCCCGGTAGCCTGTGATGGTCAGCGGGGCCCTGATAGCACTCTTGAGCTTCCTTCATACTAGTCTTGAGATATTGATGTAATTCATCAAGGTTAACAACATATTCACGGGCATGAGCTGAAGCCAGATCGCGCTCCAGATGAATAGTAATGTTAGGATGATAACCTTTGTTAGCAAAGAATGGAGATATGTTGGTAGTAGCATTAGGAGTGTTATTGTATGCAAACTCAGCTAATGGTAGTAACTCCGACCAGTTATCTTGTTGGTAGTTGCAATATATACGGAGGTATTGTTCCAAGGTTTGGTTAACACGTTCAGTTTGTCCATCGCCCTCCGGATGATACCCAGAAGTGAAATGCAAACACATATCAAGGGCTTGTCCAAGGGACCTAAAGAAATGAGAGACAAACTCGGAGCCCCTGTCAGACATGACATGAGACGGAACTCCGTGTTTTGAGAAAACGTGCATAACGGATAGACTCGCCAATTGTGCAGAAGTAATGTTGACTGTTGTAGGTATGAATATACTCTGCTTGGATAACCTGTCAACAACTACAAGGATTGAGTTGTAGCCATCGGACTCCGGTAATTGTTCAATGAAGTCCATTGATATAGAATTCCAAGGGAGCTCTGGTACAGGTAGTTGCCTAAGGAACCCATATGGCTTATGTCGTTGTGACTTTGACCGCATACAAGTAACACAGGACTTGCAAAATTCCTAGACAAAGGAACGGAGTCCGGGCCAGACATAATCACGTCAAATGAGCTTGATAGTCTTGTTCTGCCCAAAGTGTCCAGAGAGGATATGGTCATGCTTGTACTGCAAGACCTTGAGTCAGAGTCCGTCAACATCTGGAACATAGATTCTGTTATCTAGGTGTAGGAGTCCGTCTTCACCTAGTTTCCATCTTGAGTCATTTCCATCGTTGAGGTGTATTAACACAACGGAGTCTGAGTGTAGTGCGTCTTTGATGTCATTGTGAAGTTTGTGAACGTCCATAACAACGGAGCTCCGAAGAGCTGGAACAATAAGGGATGTAGCTCTAAGGGAGGCCGTCAGCTGATCCTAAGTAAAGATCAGCCTAAGGTTCTGGGGATTAATGCTTGCATAATCGTTACCCCCTTCTTTTAGGTAGACGTCCCATCATCTAGTTAGTGTGTCCGGTTTAGCGCCAAGGCATCCAGGGCGAAAATGTATTACCATATTGAATTTAGATAAGAATTCAGACCACCGAGCTTGATGGCGAGTAAGCAATTTTGTAGTTGCAAAGTATTCCAAGTTCTTATGATCAGTAACAACATCAACTGCGGGGGCCGCACCTTCTAGGTAATGACGCCATTTTTTGAAAGCCTCGAAAATGGCCAACAATTCTTTATCATGGACGTCATAATTACGTTCTGCTTGATTGAACGTTCTTGAGTGAAATGCAATAGGATAAAGTTCACCATCTATCCACAGAGATAAGATGGCGCTAATGCATAATCCGAAGTGTCGGTCTCCACCACAATAGGTACATTGGGTATCCAATGGGTGAGGACGGGGGCTGATGTGAAAGCCTGTTTAATTGAGTCGAAGGCAATTTGACATTCTTCAGTAAAGGACTATAGGGCCCCTTTCTTGGTAAGACACGTCAAGGGGACCGTGAGGTCTGAATAATTGAATATGAAGTGTCTATAGAAATTAGCAAAACCTAGAAACAATTGTATATCCTTGACCTTGCGGGGCTCCGGCCATTTCAAAATAGTTTTGACCTTGTCGGGTGACATTCGGAGTCCGTGTTCAGATATAATATAACCTAAGAATTCAACTTCACTTTTATGGAACTCGCATTTATCATGACGAGCATATAGTTCATTAGTGCGAAGACGTCGGAGCACCTCTTTGACATGTTTTCGGTGTTCGTCCAGGTTATCTGAATAGATTAGAATATCGTCCAAATAGGTCAATACAGAGACATCCAATAAATCATCGAAAATGTCATTAATAAATCTCTGGAAGGAGGCCGGTGCGTTAGTTAAACCAAAGGCATTACTAACCACTCGAAGGAGCCATAGTGAGTTCGGAAAGCGGTTTTGTATTCATCACCTTCAGTGATGCGTACAAGGTGATAAGCGGGTCGGAGATCGATTTTGGAATAAATCCTAGATTGTTTTGGAGCGTGCAATAGGTCAGTTATAAGGGGTAGCGGATAGCGATCCTTTTTAGTAACCCTATTGAGACCCCTGAAGTCTACACATAACCTCAGGGACCTGTCCTTCTTGCGCACAAAAAGAACTGGAGCACCATGCGGAGACCGAGTAGGTCTAATATAACCCATACGAAGATCTTCGTCCGAAAACTCTCAGAGAGCAATAAGCTCAGTTGCAGAGAGTGAGTATATGGGGCCCGGAGGTACGGTGGCGCCATCCTCAAGATTAATCTTGAGGTCATAAGGTCTATGAGGAGCTAGAGTATCAGCTTTTGACTTTGAAAAGACCTCAGTGAATTCATGATATTCTTTGGGCACACCTTTTAACACATTGGGGTCCGGATTCATGGCAGTTGCTCTTGCACGGAGTTCCGGATCTTCAAGGTTAATGGTAAAGCATTGTGAACCTTCCATCTTCCCTGCCCGCATATAAGCAGCAGTGTTGACAAAGGATATTGAAGGCTTGGCAGGAGTTGACGACGCGGAGATCGTTGCTTGAGGAGTAGGCGTCACGGAGTCTGCAGATGCAGGATTTGGTGGGGTTTGTCCAAGAGGTTGCTTGATCGAGGTGGAAGCCGTGTGAACATTGGACGAGGCCTTTGACAACCCAATTGTCGGAGTCCGGAACAAGATACTGCCCAATACCCAATCAATCAACGGATTGTAGCGGGTGAGTCAGTTGTGTCCCAAGACGGCGATGCATGAGGAGTCCAGAGTAGTAACATAGAACATCATAGACGTGGTTTCCCCAGAGGGAAATGTAATTTCGAGGTCCGCAGCTTCTGTAATAACAGAGTTAATTGAACCATCGAACAGAGATAAAGGAAGAGGGTCAATAGAATAAGTAGGAATAGAATGAGCCTTTACAAATTTTGATTCAACAAAACAATGTGAGGAGCCCGAGTCAACAAGAGTATATACAGGAGCTGGAATGGATTCAAAAGAAAGCATAATTGTGAGAGAATTAGAATTAGAAAGAGCAGAAGTGTTGAGTCTAAGATTGATAACCTGGTGTGTTTGGGGATCAACGCAGTCCGACCGCCCGGAGTCCGACGGACTGGTCACTAGTTTTTTGACCCAGACGCGGAGTCCTTGACCTTAGCCTTGTCATCCATGTTGGGCTTCTCCTCAGTGTTGGAGGTGCGCGCTTTAGGCGCAGGGCGATTGTTAGAACCGGAGCCTGAAGCTTGGTTGTTGTTCCACCTAGCTTTATTGCAATCCTTTGCAATGTACCCCTTAAGTCCACAAACAATACATAAGCCCACGTCAATGCGGCGCTTGCGCTCAGCGTCCATGGATGCCGAGTTGACCATTAGGTCCCAAGTGAGTGTTCTGTGGAACACTTGTATTGGTAACCGTAACTGTAGTGGTCTTGCTCTTCGAATTATTGGGAGCCCGAGACTTGTTGCTTTTGGAGCCACTGTTGTTGCTACTATTAGCGTTATTGTTAGAGGTAGACGTACTAGAGGTCATCGGTCCCCAACGAGCCTTGCGTCTATTCTCTTCATGATGTGTTTGCCAATAATGCTGGTCAATTTGCAACACAGCTTGACGCAGCAACTCATAAGTCTTTGGTTTTGGCCAAATCTTAGCCAAATCGTCCAAAATACGATCAGGGAGCGCGTTCTTAACCATACGGTAATACCCCCTATCGTTGTATTATGTCCTTGCCTTGTACTTGGCAAAGGAAATGAAGTACTTGGTCGCACAATGGTTAGTACCCATCTTGAGGTCTTCCACGTCTTCCTCGGCATCCTCCTCCATGTCTACTGGTTGAAAGTGTTCTTGAAGTTCATAGACAAACTCCTCCCAATACAACAAGTATAAGGGAGTCGTGTCCTGAGAAGGATAGTCAGCCATTACAGCTGGTTCGAAGTTTTCGAGGGCGGTGCCCCGAAGATAAGAGAGAGCATAATAGATCTTCGTTCTATTTCCCTTAAATGTCCTTGGCTTTGACTTGAACATCAGTGCACATTGGAACAAAAAAGAAGGGATGCTTCTCTGGATTGGACCCATCGAATGTGTCCAGGTCCCGAAGTTTGGTACCCTTCTTGACTCTGTCCTCATCAGAGTCAGAGTCATCATCGGTGTCCGAGTGACGATGATGTTTACGCTTCTTGCGCCTTTTCCTACGTCTGTCATCATCACTAGAACTTGGGTCAGAATCGTCACCCGAATAATCACTGTCCGAAACCTTAGCCTTCTTTTTGCGAGATTTCTTTTTCTTTTTCTTGGCTTTTTCGGGTTCCGAGGAGGGGTCATCACTGCTAGGGTCACTATCGTTCGGGTCCCTCATAAGGTCACAAGCTGGTACTGCATGTTGCTTGCCTTTGTCACGGGAAGGACCTGGTACTGGTGGCGGTGTCCGAGATTCAAGTTGCTCGTTATCAAGTTCTTCTTGAATAAGATCTTCTTCACTTGTATTGACTTCTTGGATCTTGGCCATAGTGATAGTTGTTGACATTGTTGGATCGTCTACTTGCGGAGTTCGTTTCTTGTGAGGTTCTTTATCCAAAGGTTCGACTAGCTTGCCTCTTGATTTCTCATAACGGTCTCTGCGATCCCTAGCGGTTTCTTTGGGTGGTGGTGTGGTGGAATATCTGACAGGAGTAGTTTTTCCTGGCATGCGATTAAGAGTTCAGTCAGAAATACTGTACGTCCTGATATCTAGGTGTCACTTCGGACTCCGGATGATATGAACTGAAAGGACTTGGCTTCAACTTATATGTTGCGCCCTTAACTGTATGTGTGTCCTTATCTCAGAACGAAGTCTAGACGAATAAAGGTTCGGAGTCCGATGGTTGTCACAGACAAGTCGGTGTAAGAGAACTCGGAGACTGAGTATAGTAGAACTGAGAGGAGATAGACAGACAGAGGCCGGGAGGAGTTAACAGAATAACGAAGTGGATTTCTGACTACCAAACCATAATACAAAGGTGGCTATTTATACTAAATGAAGGCCGGGAACAAATGGAGTAATAGTCAGGGTCATGGAGATGAAACAGATAAGGAAAGAATAAGAATGAGTGTGGTTGGCTGGCGATAACATAAAGCGGAGACCGATGAGAATATAATGTAAAAGTCATGTGAAACATAAAACATGTGAAATCATAAGCAATGCTTGGCATCAATGAGAAACAAGCGAGATAAAGAAAACGGAGCCCGAGGAATAATGAATGACAATGAAATGATAATAGAGGCGGAGTCCGAGAATAATAAGTGAGCGAATGGAAATAATACAAAGCATCAGGAACCAATGAAATCAAAGATGAATAATGAATGTGGTGGGAACGGAGTCTGAAGGAAAATGAAATATAATCAAAATAAAACAAAATCAGGATGAGGGCGTGATAATAATCCTCAATTCATGTAGAGCTTCAAGGTGATTTATTATGCTCAGAGGAATGGAATCCCCTGTTCCACACTTATTGGTACTCCCCTCACCAGGACATTAATTAGCTTTATGACACTCTGATTAGATGTATACATCAGATAGAGATAATGCCAGCACACCAACAAATCATTCTTGAATGACTGCATACTATTTTGGTACTCCAATATAATATCACCAATTCATTCTGCCTGGAGATACCTTGAGAGGTAGATTAACTCCGCATTTAGCTTAATGAACTTCACTTCAGTTTCCTGCAAGGATCTTGTTGAATTTAGTAATGTCCCAGAAACCGAATCAGAAATTATCATAGAACATATCTTTCAAAACCTTACCATGCATCTGAATATCTATCCCCAGCTGTATTATCTAGCAAAGGTTCCCTTCGGTAATGCTGGTTATCAGCATCCTGCAATCATCCTTGTTTTTACCCGGTTGCTACTGTCCATTAGTTGGATCTGTGATCTAGCCAGGAATACACTAACCTGTACAAACTGTATGATATTAATGAAAACATATGCAGTGCCCTTGATGAACTTTCCAGTACTCGGAATAATATCTGCTGCACTAATTGTGAGGTTCACCACTTTCAAGGTATCTCCCATCTAACTGCCCAATAATTTTTCTCTTTCACTGGCACTAGACCTCTTCCAGAAGGCAATACTGCAAAGAATTCAGAGAGCCATCATGGGGGATTAGTTCAAACAAGGCTGCCAAATTGTGTTCTGAACAATATTTGAAGTTGGAATGAGTACAGTCTCCAAGTGTCAGGCCCCTGATGGTGAACACAGCCAACGTCACCATCAGTGTGTTCCTCTCTCACAAGGTTAAATCCTATCTTAGTTCCATACCAAGTGATTCTGAAGCCCATGCAAGCAGCTTGGTATGTAGCCAGAATAAATAAATAAAATCCTGAGTTTTGCCGAAAATGTGCTAGAAAAAGAGGATTGTCATTTTTAAGGAAATACACACGCAAAAAGGTACACTTGCCAGAAGTCCAATTAGAAAATGTGTTATAAGTCATTTTCACCAGAGACATCTTATCATTTTAGTCAGCTAAAATCTGTCAAATTAAAAATGCGGATTTTAGTCCTCAAATTTGACCCATGTTTTATAAAGAATTTTAAACAACTGAAATCTAAACTATGAATTTACAAATTTTCCTGGCTAAAAGTTGGACAATGGAATTTTAGGATAACTTTTATTTGGGCAGTCATATTTTAGCCAGGGAAAATTGAACTTCAACATTTCAGCCAGTTAAAATATGAATTTAAAAAAATTCCCAGCTAAAAGTTGGACAACAGGATTTCAGCTCAACTTTTATTTGGACAGTCTTGCATTTTAGGTTGAAATTTTACTTGGGGTAAAATTTTTTAATATGGAATAAAAGTTGAGTTTGACTTCTAGTGGAATAAAATTCGAGATTTTAATTCACTTTTCATTCAACTAAAAGATTGTCAACTTTGTATTTTTAAACATATATTTCAGTTGCTTAAAATTGTATATAAAACTTAGCTTAAAATTGGGGAATAAAATTCGCATGTAATTTAACAGATTTTAGCCACCTAAAATGATAAGGTGTCTCTGGTGTTTGCAATATACCCTTCCCTTGGCAACGTAGGGAATTAAGCTGGCAAAAATATGTGAAGCAAGGAATTTCACTGCAGATCATAAGCAAATGTGCCTGAGAGCAATGAGTGTGTGATAATATACTTCCAGGCGCAATGCAGAGGTGTAATAGATACATTTAACTTTGCCGTTGAGTACTGAATATCAGTCTTTGAGGCAGCCAAGGAGGGTGCCGGTGATTTACTTAGATGTGAGACGTAATAAGGAGAATAGGGCGGCAAGCAGAGTTAGTTGCATGATTGAAAATGAGGCAGCCAAATGAGAAAAGGTATATCCTCCTGGGTGGATGCGGCGGCTAGACAGATGTGGATGCACTATCGTGGCAGGAGAAGCAGCGCAGCGGAGTGGGATAAATGGACGGTTGTAGGCGCTGCTGACCAAGCTGGTTGCGCGGGTTTTAGCTTCGTATGAAGCCTGTCACAGTACACGAGTCACACTCGTACCTCGTTCGTGGGACAGGCTTGCAGCAAAGTGCCGCAATTCAGAGGGATCATTTTGGTTTCTACTGACAGCACCTCTTCTCGGATTCGCTGAGTCGATTAATATATTCGTTAAATAGTATGTATGAACAGGACGCTACAAACCCATATAGCCCATACGGCTGTCAAAACCAAAGATATAAAATATTCTTTTGGCTGCAAGGGGACAATCAGCACTGTAAGAACCAGCTTTCTGTTCTTGTTACTGCTATTGGATTCCGAATAGGATAGTCTATAATCTTTATTTATGCTTATATTAAGAAGTAAAAATAAAAATATCGACGATCCAACGTTGCATTCAGTGTCTAGAAAATATTACATTTTGGTAATTCGGAACATAGGAGCTACTTATTTGAGTGTCTTCCACACATTGCTTGAAGATGTTATAATTTTTTATAAATGATTATTCATCTATTCGGGAAATATTACGTTCAAACTCCAATGTATACTGTGCCCTGAAGGTGTCAGTAGGGAGGTGCAGTAGACTGTTGTTGGGGGCGGAATAAAAGCTGTATGAGGTCACGTGACCTCCCATCCATCATTGTTCGTTTTACTCCGGTTGATCCTGCAGAGATAATGTCATACACAATTACTATGGAATATTTGAATTATCTCCAGGAAGCTTCAAAAAGATTTCGGAAGAATTACATATTTATTCCATACAGGAACTGAGTAGGTTTCTCTGCAACTGCCAAGCTCACTTAAGAATTACATCCCAGGGTGTATAAATTTTCTGAGGACGATATGCTTGGCTCCAATCTTTAAGAAATGTATCTAGTATCTAAGCTTAAAAATTCATAATTATTGGTGGAGGGACGGGGAAGTGGCAGTCAGAAACGATCCCCTCGAAACGCGGCACTTTGGTCCAAGCCTCTCTCCGAGACGAAGCGCCAGCGATCCGAAGCTTGCACCGAGCCTAATCGCGTATATCTATGGTCCGTGTGACGAGTCACGTATATAGCCTTTTAAAGAAGATAAAAGATTCACACATCAGCCGTTCATTCCCTACATCATCTACTCAACGGAAAGGAGACTTTAAAAAGGCAAATCAGACGCACCGTTATCTCCACCATATAACTTCTTAGAATAATGGTCCATGCAGCGTGATAAAACGATTAAAAATGCGACATTTCAAAATGCCGTTGAAAATAAGAAGTTCGCTGCTCCCCGAGTGACATTGATCGGATTCTCCGCTTGGCTTGAGAGGTGCCATAGTTTCATTTATGTCGAACGCGATTACAGGATTTACAGAGGCTATCAACGCCAAAGTTATGAGGCTATATTTATCGATAGGAGGTATGGATGGAGGAGGGTGGAGGAAGAAGAGTCCCATGACGCGTGCCTTCCCTCATGGGAACTCCAAAACTCCGGCAGGCGCGCAATCGGTGGTTCAACCTGTTATTGAGAGCATGGTTAAATTATAAGTTGGAAGAAAGGTAAGTTCAGCCGGGATTTTAGTTAATTTTTTGAGGCGTCTCAGAAAGCCCAAATATTTTCCTTGATATTTACTTGAGTACTTACACGATCATAACGGTATAAACGACGCCCAGATAATGAATCGAAAAGGTCACTCTATAATTAGCGATTCATTATCTCGGTCTAGAAAACGATCCTTAATCCCCTGCATCAGAAATTGAGCTTCGTGTATGGACAAAAAGACTGAGCGAAATTATTTCCCGCTTTAAATTACAGGGAGTAATGAACTTGAAATCCTTCTTCTTTGTTCTTTTCCCTTTAGTTCTCCGAAGTAATACCTGACAGTCCTCGATTTGAATCCCCTCATGCTTTCTGCCAGTTGGGTCTGGTTCTCAAAGGGGAGGGATCCAGTAATCATTCACTGTATGTAATGCAATTCCGTACAGTGTATTTAATTTGATGAGAACGGAAGAAAGTACAGAGAATATCCGTATTTAAACCCATTAGTTTCCTCTTACTTCTGGGCTGCCTTCCAAGCAGCATAATAAACCTGCATACCATCAACCAAACCAGGCTTGAGTGGACGCCAATCCAAAAGTGTCCTAGCTAGGTAAGGACGAATAAGAGATGTTGTCGAAAGGGCAGTTTCATACACTGTAGAAAGATTAGTAAAAAAATTTCTAGACTCAAAATGCAATATACTCACAATTCTGAGGCTTTGTATATTCGTACCCTTTAGCTCCCGCTACCTTTGCGAGTGCCTGCAAGACATCATCGGCACTTTCACTATACTCGTTGACGGCATCGAGTATAATGCCATGGATAATCGGTGCCTTTTCTGCCGCACGGACATAGAGGTCTGCCAAGTCATCGACATGGATGAGGGCATACCGTCCTCCCGGGGTACCAGGCCATCTGACGAAGCCATCTGCGGCACTCTTGAAAAGCGAGCTTAGAAGCGATCCATCCCGTCCGTAAAGTAAAGCCGGCCTAATCACAATCCCGTTAACACGCTGGTCTGTGATAATCTTCTGTTCAGACTCCGGACGCCACGCCACGAGTTCAGCTGGCTTTCGAAGGGGCGTAGAATCAGTGACGACGTCTGTGCGATTATCCCCGTGTACCCAGGTACCGGAGGTATATATATAATTGAGCTTTGGAGCGTGCGATGGACGTGTAGCCTGAGCTGTGGAGGCAACTGCTTCCAAATTTCCTACTGACAGCGTTTTGACGTCGGCAGACCCTCCAGCGAGATCGATTACGAGATCCAGGTCTGATGCGAGATGAACCCAGTCTTTGGGGTTGGATACTTCGCCAACGACAGGAATCACTGTAGTTCAAACATAAGTAAACATAGATTTTTAACAGTAATATATTTATACGAACCTTCTTCAGCTGCCAATT